>JAWDHC010000007.1:0-225939 GCA_036172615.1 Curvularia verruculosa | reverse complement strand
TGCTGCTGCAGTCTCAGCAACCGTCTCGACAGCCCTCCTCCCCAACAGCAACAAATGCACATCGACCCTCAACTTCAAATACCCATTTCCCAGAAAGACCACATCAACCTTGTACCCCTCGTCTACCGTCTTGAGCTGCAGACTTCTAAAGCTCGCGTGCGGCGGCACGCCAAACGGCTGCAGAATATACGCCAAGCTGCGCGGGGGGATGTTGAGCGAGGCTACGTACTGTTGAGCTGGAGAAGAAGAAGAAGTAGAAGAAGAAGACGCAACGCGATAAATCGTCAGGCTCCGATGTCCGAAACCGTACTTGTCTACATGCACAGAAGTATAGGCAGGACAGAAGAGTTTCCAGGAGCCTTGGATGGGTCCAAGGGGCACGGGGACGCGGGAGGAGAGGGCGTGGCGGAGGAAAGTCGTTGCTTGCTGCGCGCGGGTAATGGCCGTGGTGGAGAGAGCGAGGTCAGAGGCTCTGGGGCGGAGGAGGGAGCCGAGATTGAGACGAAGAATTTGCTCGTTTTTCGGGGAGCAGCCTGTGGCTTTGTGCAGGCAGGGGAGCGGGCCGGCGGCGCTGCTGGCGGCGAGGTAGGCGTCGTGGGAGGCTAGGTGCAAGAGTTCCGAGGGGAAGTTGATGGTGTTTTGCGAGGCGACGAAGGCGGTGGTGAAGGTGGTGGCGGAGGCTTGTTCATGAATTTCCATGTCTTCTTTGACACTTTTCTCTTTGGGGGCAGTGAGGAAGGGGGAAGTGGTGATTTTGGCACGCGAGTAGGGCTTGGGGATCCGACTCAACATGTCTTTGATGCTCAGAGATGTCGAGGAGTTACTGGATGCACTGCTGGCTGACTCGGAGATTGCGCGGCTACGCCGTCGGGGACGTGGCTTGGGCATATCGTTGAGCTTTTGCTTGTAGCTCAGGAGGGTTGAGGCAGTGAAGGTATCGGCTTGGCTGCTGGTAAGGGGATCGACGGAGCCTTGACTACCGATGACATGGCTTTCGTCTTTCGTGGTCCTGATCGGTACCAACTTTGATTGCTCGGGGGGCGAAATGTCAATGGTAGGTCCTTTCTTCCGCTTGGACTGCGTACTGGGTGGGTTTGATGTCCTTGGGAGATTGAATGGGATGGCTGCGTGACGAGGCGTAGTAGCAGGTGTCTGGCAGATACGCGAGGGAGGTGTCTCTGTCACAAGGACTTGGGATTCTGGACGAAGATCCTTTGTTTTGCTTCTAGGTGGCTCACTCATGCTGCCGACGGGCTTGTGATTTGGCTGCTTGGGAAGCGGAACAGGCGTCTTCTTTGGACTAGACAGTGAGGCCGACGTAGTCGACGGGACGGGAACCGGCGTTTTGAATATAATCTTCGGAGTAGAGCAGGAGGCTCCATCTTTCTCAGATACGCCTGCCTTTGACTTGACTTTGCCGGAGGTCAGGTCGGAATCAGATTGAGTGTTGGCAGCAGCTTGGGTTTTAGCAGTAGTCCGAGTATTGGTAACGGGCTGAGTGTTGACAGTAGCCTGAATGTCAACAGCACCTTGCATATCTGCTGCATCATGCTTCTCCCGTTCCACGACAGCACTCTTGCGCCAACCCAACGGCCTTCCTCTCTTCTTCGGTGGAGCTTGAGCCTCAACCTCAGCCTCAGCATCCTTAGCAGATTCACTGAAGACAGCACCCATATTCCCCATGGCCGCCTTCAAGCCCGACAGGAAGTTGGGGTCGATGAGCAACTTTTCAATATTGACATCGTTGTTAGTAGCATCTGGGGTGGTAGCAAGTGAACTGCTCTCCCTCTTCCGTTTCGTCGCAGTCAAAGACGTGCTCTGCGAAACTTGGCCCTTTTTCTCGTGAGAACTGCGCTTGACTGAAGCCGGCGGCGGCGGCGTCGACGAATCAACAGGAGTTAAGCGCTGTTTGTTTTTTTTCTGCTTAAACTCTTTTGTCTTTTGTGCGTCGAGAAGCTCTTTTGCTTTCTGCGCCTCAAGAACTTCCTTCTCCTTTCGCTTCTTCTCTTTGCGCTCACGCTTCTCTTGTTTCCGCTGTGCTCTCGCCTCAGAAGACTTGTCCTCGTCTTTGTTTGACACCGGCTCTTCTTCCGCAAAGTCCATGCTGTTAAAGGTGCGACGCTGTTCGCGTGGACTCTTATCGTAGAGGTGGTGCCGCGGTATTGGGTAAAGGCCAAAAGGCGGCATGGCGGCGGTTGAGATTGAGCATGCTAGAGTGTTTAGATGTGACGGCAAAAAAAAGACTTTCTCAAGGAGAAAATAAAAACAAGACAAGAAGTTGTGAGAGGTGCAGCAAACAAACACTGACAAATCAAAGCATGACAGCACCTCACGCGGTGGTGAAGGTGAAGGCGGGAGCTCGGGCCACTTTCACTGCCAGTTCACCTAGTTATGAAAAGTGACAAAGCTCCTGTGAGTTCTTTTTAACATTCAGCAATAACACATAAGTACCACCTACACGCCACTCATGTTGAGAGTATATGTTACTGTTCAATACAGTGTACACTGGCGATCGTCTTTTTGCACGTTTAACAACTCATCTTCTTTCTTAAAACTTGATTCATATTTGTACACATAAATACACAAATTTCTAACCTGTCTAAGCAATCTATCTGATCTGCTCATTGCACTGTGGGAATTCCCAACGCAACAAACCTTGACAGAAGAACCGACACTCCATCTGCAGCCAGGATACTGCTCTCCCTTGGCCTTTCCAATTTGCTCTTCTGCAAAAACGCTCGTGATATGTGCTTACTCAGCTCATCCCTTTTTTCATTCCATCTATTGCGAACACAAGGGGCAACCGCTGAAGATGCAGAGGCCTAAGGAAGAGGAAGACTGAAAAGCCGCCTAATCTTTCTTTGGCCTTCCATTCTGTGCTCCGATAGCAGGCAACTTCTCATTGCCCTTCTGGATGAAGAACCTACGCTCGAGAAATTTAAGTGCTTCATCAATGACACTAAAACATATAGTTAGTAACCCACACCAATTAGAAAAGGGGGAGTACGGAAAAGCTCACATGATAGGCGCGCTAATCGCCATAACGGCCTTCCATTCATGGCCGTTGAGCGGGATGACACTGAAAAGACCCTGGAGGAAAGGAACGTAGAGGAGGGCAAAGTGGAGAGCCATGGAAAGGCAAATGGCGTAGACGAGAATCATGTTCTTCCACAGAGGCAATGTCAACAGAGACTCGGAGCTGCTTAGTGCGTTCATAGCGTTGAGCATCTCAATCACGACCAGGATGCTTAAGCTGACAGTGGATGCAGCTTGGGCAGACGAGTTGCTGAACATTTCGCAGCCAAGTTCGGGGAACTGTGTGGAGCAGCGGTGGAAGTGACGGAGTTGGTAAAAGGAGATTTGAGGACCCTCGCTGTTGAACATGAACCACCAAGCGTAGCCAGCAACGGTTGCGGCGCCAACGTATGTTCCAATGACCATGTAGCGGAAGAAGAGCCATCCACTGATAAGAGGCTCGTCGCGCTTACGGGGTTGGCGCTTCATGATGTCGTGGTCAGCAGGGTTGAAGGACAAGGCGGTAGCGGGAAGACCATCAGTGACAAGGTTGACCCAGAGGAGCTGAACAGGAATCAAGGCCTCGGGCATACCCATGGCGGCAGTGAGGAAAATGGAGACGACCTCGCCAATGTTGGAAGAAATGAGGTAGCGGATAAACTGCTGGGTGTTGTTGTAGATGGAACGACCTTCCTCGACAGCGCCCTCAATGGTAGCAAAGTTGTCGTCTACAAGAACCATGTCGGCGGCGAGTTTGGCTACGTCAGTTCCAGATCCCATGGCGACACCAATGTCAGCCTTCTTCAGAGCAGGCGCATCGTTGACACCGTCACCAGTCATGGCAACAACTTCACCAGCCTGTTGGAGCAGATCGACGAGTTTGGACTTGTGGGTAGGCTCAGTGCGGGAGAAGAGACTGGCGTTTTTGGCAGCCTCCATCTTCTCGGATTCAGAGAGGTCATCGAATTGGCGACCGGTGAAGGATTTGCCAGTGAGATCTTCATTAGCGCCAAAGACACCAATGTCACGACAGATGGACTCGGCGGTGTTCTGGTTGTCTCCAGTAATGACTACGACACGGATTCCAGCAGAGCGGCACTTTGCGATCGAGGCACGGACTTCAGGGCGAGGAGGGTCCAGCATGCCGACAAGACCGATTAGAGTCATGTTCTGTTCAAGCTGGCTATACTCTTTGGTAGTCTTGGCCTTAGAAACAAGCGGGTGGGAGGCAATGTCGTCGACCGAAGCCACAGCGATGACACGCAGACCACGGTTACCGTATTCGATGATTTCCTTGTTGATGAGATCGGCCAGTTGCTTGCTCATAGTAGCCTTCTTGCCATCCTTGCCGACGATCACGCTTGTGCAGCGGTCGAGAATAGACTCCGGAGCGCCCTTGACGAGAAGCTTCTGCGCATCACCCTTCTTGACCAAGACGGACATGCTCTTGCGATCACGGGAGAACTCGTATGTTGCCAACCGAGTGTAGTGGCTTTCATAGTGCTTGGTTGCAAAGTCGATACGTGCTTCAGGCGAAGTGCTGGCACGGGTAGCGTTGTGGGCTGCATCAGATGTGCCAACCTTTTCTGCGAGAACGCGAAGCGCACCCTCAGTAGGCTCACCAACCAGGTTGTAGGTACCGTTCTTTGAGTCATAGGCAAGAGCCGCTTCGTTACAGAGCGCACTCACTTCGCAGATCTGGCGAACAGTGTCAAACTTGGCAGCAAGGTTGTCCATGGGCTTGCCGTTAAACGTGATCTGACCCTCGGGAGCAAAACTGGTACCCTCGACGTCAAACTCCTCGAGTCCACTGCCGTTATCATTGATGAAGACCATTTTGCTGACGCTCATCTGGTTAGTAGTGAGAGTACCAGTCTTGTCGGAGCAGATGACACTGCAGCTTCCAAGCGTCTCGACAGAAGGCAGGCTTCGTACCACGGCGTTTCTAGCAGCCATCTTGCGCGTACCAAGAGCCAAGCATGTTGTGATGACGACGGCGAGACCCTCAGGAATAGCAGCTACACCTAGCGAAACGGCAATCTTAAGGTAGTAGATAGCACCCTTGGCAAAGCTTCCGTGAGACGGGTCGTTGAAGTTGCCAATGTTGATAACCCAGACGAGGATGCAGATAGCCGTGATAACCTTTGCGAGCTGGTCACCAAAGTCATTGAGCTTCTCCTTGAGCGGGGTGGGCTGCGAGATCTGGGCCGTGATACTCTCGTGAATGTCTCCAATAGCCGTGTTACCACCAGTCAAGACGACGAGTGCGGTTGCATGGCCCGTGACGACCGTGGTACCCGAGAAAAGCATGTTGACCTGATCTTGCTTGACAGCGTTCTCATCCTTGACGACCCTAGTATCCTTTGACACGCTCTCGCTCTCTCCCGTCAGGATGGACTGGTCGACATTGAAACTGTTGCTCTGGATGGAAAGGATCCTGCAATCGGCGGGAATCCTGTCGCCAATGGTGACGGAAATGATATCTCCGGGAACCAACTCATCTGCCTTGATGCGTGCAATGTGTCCGTCGCGTACAACCTTGGCCTCGTTGGCAGAGTATTCTTGGAGCGCGGCAATGGCCTTTTCAGCGCTGGTCTCCTGTGAGACTCCGACAACGGCGTTGAGGATCAGAATGGTCAGGATCTGGAGGCAGTGTCAGTATATATAGTGCGCCTCGAAAAGTGGTGGATGTCACTTACAACTGCGGGATCTACAAAAGCCGTCCATCCTTCTTCCTCCTCGAAAAGGGCGAGTACAAAGGATACCGCTGCCGATCCTAGGAGGATGATAACCAGCTGGTCCTTGAATTGCTCGAGAATGAGCTCCCAAATGGGCGTTGGCGGGTCTTCTGGCAGTGCTGTTCCCTCACATTAGCTAACTGGTCCCTGGGAATTGGTCGACGCTCCAGCCGCCTCAAGGCCAGGCCCTTTTCGCGCACCGCGTCTTCTCCACGGGTCCTCACGTACCATTCTTGCCATGCTTCTCCCTTGAGCTCTGAACCTGCTGTGCACTAAGACCCTTGTGCTCGTCGACTTGAAAGTGCCTTAACGCCTCAGCGGGCGTTTTGGTATATGCATTCTCCATGCCCAGACTCTGTTCCTAAGCAGAATCTCTCTCGGCGTACCACGATCTGGCTCGTTTATTGCGCGTGCGTGTTGGTCGCGCAGGGACGTATCTCGTCTGGAGAAAAAGAGTGTTTGACCTATTAAAGTGCCGACTGGACTTCTTTTGTGTCTCTGACGTAAGTGTACGTAGTAGACCTTCGTCTGCACCTTGAGCCGTTTCGGCGATTACTGGTGAGAAAGAAAAGACCGTATTCCCAGGTACGAGAATGAAATCAAAGAAGGAATCAGAAGGAAGGTTCTATGGATCGTCCGCGACGAAGACGGCAGTAAGGCGGCGCAACAGCACTTGTCTCGATATCGGCGCGTCCCAAGAAATCTGTCCTCTAGACCGACCCGCCTGCGCCACCCACTAGCCACAGTTAGCCACGTTTCGCCGAAGCCACGTTCCGAGTTGCCCCTTTTTATTCGCCCGGATGTCAGCATCCATGTTCCTCTCTGTGCAGAATAGCCGACTGGGAAACTTGTGGCGAGTTGAGATGGAACTCGGCATCGTCTGCAGCAGCTTCGAAGGGGGAAAGAGCAGTCAGGTCCCGAGACACTTTGCGGGATCCGGCATGTTCCATGTTGCCCCACTCCCTCGACATCATAAGTTTGATGTCTGCGGCTCAAGACTGCCGTGCTTATCAGAATGTCACCTCAGCAACGCAATGGCCATTCAGTGAAGCCGTGGTAGGAAAAGAGACATAATTTGTAGTACTTCGTAGAACGTTTCGTATTATGTAAGAATACTACTACAGACCCATATTCCAAGGTCGTTTCCTAACATGCAATTCATCAAGGGTATTGTAGCCCGCCCAAACCACCAAAAAATATTTCAGTCGCCAAAACGCCGTGCAAAGAAGCTACTGAGATGCTTCCTCAAATGCTTTCATGTTCATGATATACCTTGCCCAACCCAGTCATGCCGTCCCGTGTCATGGCTATGCAGACTTTATATGAATGCCGTCGTCATCTTCCTGAAGAGAGTCCCGCGGCTAGGCGTCAGACCAAAACAGGAAAGAAAAGAAAAGAAAATGTACTATTTTACTGAATTTTGCAATAGGCCCGAAGTAATCGAGCAATGTCGCGAGTGACAAAAGGTTTGGTGACGAAACCCTTCATGCCGCTCTTGACTGCTTTGTCGAGAGCGGAGTCGGTGATGTCTGCGCTAACGGCAAGGATGGTAGGCTTGGTTGCTAGCTCTGGCATGGACAAGATTACCTCGGTAGCTTGAAAGCCATCGAGCAAGGGCATCCACAAATCCATGAGGACAACGTCAAAGACTTCAGACGGAGGCCCAAGCGCATTACGGCGCACAGTCTCGACGGCATCATTACCGTTGAAAGCTGTGGTTATGTTCTTGTAGCCCAGTCTGCCGAGCATACTGACCAGGACGCGCCTGTTGATGGCATTGTCGTCGACAACAAGAATATTGAGAGGAAGCTGGTTGCCGAGATTGGACGGGGCTCCTTCTTTTTCCGAAGACAAGATACGGACACCCTGAGGCCGTTGGGGTGACGAAGTACGACGAGGGGTGGGAAGGTCAGTAGTGGATGGCGAACTTGTGTCTTCGACGGTGATGGCAGGTGTGACTGGTGCCTGTCGCTCGCGTTCGCTTTTGAAGGTATCAGAGTTTAATGGAGGTGTAACAGGGCCGTGGCTAAGATCTAGTCGGGGCACTTCGGGATCGAGAGACATGCGGGATTTGATAGAGGGCGTTGGCGATCCAAAGGGCGTAGCTGGACGACTGCAAATCTCGCCTGGTGTAAGGGGGACACGCATTTCGAATTCGGACCCTCTGGCTGGGCCCGAGACATGGGAACGAAGGCAGAAGAGATCTCCACCAAGCTTCCTGGCAATACCCTTGGCAACCATTAGACCAAGACCTAGGCCTTCACTCTGTCGTGTTAATGAGTCGTCTTCTCTTGAAAAGGGCTTGAAAAGATTTGGTAAAAAGGCGGCTGGGATGCCGGAGCCAGTGTCCTTGATGTTGATAACAATGTATCGGCCTTTTGCACTGAGCGTGGCTTGAAGCGTAATGGATCCTTCCTGGGTAAATTTGATGGCATTCAAGGCCAGGCACGACACCATCTTGGCAAGGTCTCGTTCATCAATGAGAATTGTCTCCGGAACGTCAGGGGAAACGGTCCACTCGATCCATTTTGTGTGTGCCTCTCCATTGGAACTGCGGGTCCGTACTTCAATACGCTCGCCTGTTTCGGTTGCCTCTGCAACGGCCGAATCCGGGCGTCCTCCTACTTTGAGGGCGTCGTTGATGACATACTGTAAAACTTCTCTTATGTTGGTATGGCGCAGTCCAGGTACCGTGGAGTGTTCTGAGGTGAAAATCGGGGATGTTGTCGAGTCGCACTTGCCCAGCGAAGTTCCGTGCGAGCAGGCTTTGTCAAGTTGGTTGATTTCGGCTGGACTTGGATTTGGGGGACAGGATTTGGTGTGTCGGGTGACGGGTTCTTCAGACAGGGTGTTGCGAACGCGCTGGCGAGCCTGCTTGGTGACTCGCGTCTTGGAGCTGTAGTCTGCCCAAGAAACCTCGTGCCTCCTTCTTTTGACACCGCGAAGGGGTGCATTCATGCCGTTACCGGTAATCATCAGGTCGGGGCGCATCTCTCGCCAAAACGTGTTCCACTGGTCAGAAGTCTTGTCTCGTGGAGAGGGTGGGGTTTCCGGAACACCCATGTTCATGTCATAGGCGTGGACCACATTGTCTGCCGCCTCAACGGCACGCCTTGAACTGTCTAATAGATATAGTTAGTATTGTTCCAAAATCGAGTCAATAGCAAGCGGTTGGCGTGTGCTCAAGGGGAAAGGGGGCGAGGTGCAGCCAGGTCACAGAAGTTGGCAACTGACCTTGGACTGCTTCAATATTCTCCTTGAGCGTATGGAGGATTTCGCGTGTGCGTGGGTCTAGCTGGAAAGTTTCGGAGGCCTCCTTGACGTTTGCCATCATGACATCCAACATGCCAACGACGCCCTGCATGGGTGTCCTCAGTTCATGCGATAGGCTCCTAGCATAAGGCTTGAGTGACTGGGCCACGGACACGGCCTTGTGGGGTACAATCTTGGGCACCTGGGAGTCGACGGGTTGGGCCGAACTGGCGAATTCGCTGCCTTCGAGAACGCGCTCGAGGATCATGTCCTCGAGGCTGTGCATCATCATCTCCAAAAACCCCCAGCTCAACTGACGTCGCTCGGCTCCCTCTTTCCCCCACATGACGCCAAAGTGGGCAAAGCACTTGCCCTGAGCAAACAGGGGGATTCCCAGGTAAGCCTCGCCGGGAATAATGAGTTCGTTTGGGTTGTTGAGGATGAAGTCGTTCAGGCGCTCGGGGATGATGAAGACCTTGTCGTGCTTCATGTAGGCACAAGGGCACTGGTAGGCGTGGTACTTGAAGTTCCTCAGGTGGCCGGGTCCGTTGCCGTGGTCGTCGTTGATGTAAAAGGCCTCGCCCATGAGACAGGCACCGGGCTCTCCGATCGGGGGCAGCTCGACGGCGACGTCCTTGTCGTCGGCGAGGATACGCTTCGAGACAAAGGCATACTGGGCATCAGTGATTTTGGCGAGACCTTGGGTGAGCTGTGCCCAGAAGGCGTCGGTGTCGGCGTGGCGGAGGGATTCCTTGAGGAGGACGAGCTGTTCAGCGGCGTTGCTCTCAGCGGGGTCGAAGATGCGCGACAGTTCACCCTTGAAGCTGGCGTCGCCGTGTTGCACGACCATGCCGGGTATTGGGCGGGAGAAGCAGAGAGACTGGCGCTCGATTATATCAGGTGGGATGGTAGTAGGTTCCGCCATGGTTCAGAAGTCCATCCAGGCAGTCGAGGGAACGGGCCTCCAGGATGGGTTGCCGGGGTCTTGGTTGGACGCAGTCAGAAGTGGATAGGGCGGCACACGAGACGAGAGGGATGACAGAGAGGGATGTGCGGAAGCAGCGTGGCTAGCAGTGACGACAGCAGAGGGCTGCAGTCAGGGCATGCCGAAAGGGACTAGTAGCTGGGGAAGGCTGCAGCAGCAATGCAATGCAAGTGCGAGACAAGAAGAGTGGGCAGGAGTGGACAGGCGTGGACAGAAGTGGGACACTTGGGGGAAGGAGGGATGGGAGGGAGGGAAGGCGCGAGGGAGGGTAGGATAGCGAGTACGGCAGGACAGCAGTTGCAGCAGTAGCAGCAGCAGTAGCAACAGCGGCAGCGGCAAGGCAGGAGCGATATGGTTGGTTTGGCTGGGCGGTTTGGAGAGGGCGTGCGGGCGGGCAATCTAGAACGCGACCCGGAGCAGTGGCTTTGCGAGGGTGCTTGGGGCCCGCGGTGGGCGGGCTATGGGTGGCGGCGTGGTAGTGGTGGTAGTGGTGGTAGTGGTAATGGTAGTTCGAGTTAGCGGTAGTAGTGGTCGACGAGGTGGTGCGGTTAGTGTATCAGCCGTGGTGGTGGCAGTGGCATATGCTCGCAGAATAGGACGCCCAAAGAGGCTGATGGTGGGCCATTTCCAAGGGGACCTGGCAGGCCTGGCAGGCCTGGCTGAGCGGCACAGTGGGGCGCGGCTGCTGGTACAGTCTAGACGCTCTCGGCTGTCCGTCGCTCCTGCTCCGTGTGCAGCGCTGCCCCGGTCGCCCCTTCCGCTCTGGCCCCTCTGCAACCACCGCCCGCCCTCAACGCCGCACAACATGCGAATTAAACTTTTCCATCCATCGTCTTTTCATGGGGCCGGCGCCGCCATGGCATTCGCTCGCCCTTGGCCGCCAGAGCCCTGGTCGCCGAAACAAAACACGACATGACAAAGCACCTCGTCTGCTGCCGCCTCTCTCTCTGTGGCTCCGTCTCTGCCTCTCTCCCTCTCTGCTCCCATCGTCAGCCTGCCCGTGGCTCACCTCGACTTGACGTCAGCCCGCCCGCCCGCCCGTTCCATCTGCAGAGCATCCTTTGGCATGCCCACGTACGTACTACTACGTACATACATACACACACACCTACATGCCTGCTTACAGAACATCCATCCGCGTACTGCCTTGGACCAAAAACGGGTCCGGAATCTGGCTCGTCTGGCTTGGCGTCTCGTCTTACACCCGACGCCAGATCGTCGATCGTCCGAAGCCGAACCTAGGGCGCGTTTCCTGTGCTCGCCCGTCCGCCTGGCTGTCTGTCTATCTGTCTATCTATCTGTCTGCCTGCTTGTCCGCCTACCAGCCTGCATGGCTTCTTTATTCTTTTTCTTCTTCTTTTCACTGACCGACCGGCTGGCTGGCTGGCTGGCTGGCTGAAGTGCTTGCTTTCGCCCTCACCACCTCTCTCCATCGGCGTCGGCGTCGCCATGCCAACCCACCACTGCAACATTCACACACATTACGCAATGCATCCTCGTCCACTTGACTGGACTTTTGCTCACTTTGCAAGCCCGTCGCGGTGCATGACTGAGCAATGAACGTGTCATCTTCGCAGCCCGGCCCAGGCCTCGGCGCGGCATGCTCGGCCCTTTGCTGTCGTTATTTCCCCGCGCTAGCCCTACCAGCAGCCCAATCCAGCCCCGGGCCCATGTCCAACCAGCGCCCTGTCTGTATCGCACCGGTTTGCTGGCTGTCTCTTCTCCCTGTCTGTCCCCGATACCTTACGCACCTCGCAGCCATCCACGTCCGCGTAACGTTACATGGTGCTCTTCCCTACCTCTCGCTCAACGTCGTGCGCGTTTCAACTGCGAGTGGTGCCTGTCGTCGCACCACCCGTCCCCAGTACCCTTCTTGTCCACCACATGATCGCCGAGTAATCGCGAACTACTCCTCACACAGGCAATGATGTGCGCCCCGCGCGTCAGCTCCGTTGATCGTTGCTTGTCAAAAAAAGCGCACCCGTGGCCAGGCACTTCGCCAATCATGCCGCCATGGTTGCTTCTTTTTTTCGCTCCCCATCTTGACGTGTACCTCTAAACCCTCCCCCCTGATGACAAACAGATCGAGTCGGCCCTCGTCTTGATCTTCTGTACCTCTATGTACGTACATACACTTACATGCTTACCTCCCAGCCGCCTGGTGCATGGCCTTCCACTTGTCAAACGTTAGCAGTATCGCGTCACAGTGGCCTCTAACTCATCACACCTACTCCATACCTACCCACTCACTCACTCACACACGCTCGCACACCCGACATGTCGCCATCACCCACACATGACGCTGGTCCGCTTCTTATCGCAAATATGTCCGTGTGTGCGTACGTAAAGAGACGCCCTACAAGCCGCTGTCATTGAGGCCGTCCCTGCAGCGCCTAGACCCAAAAGCCATCGTCGTCAAAATTTCCTCCAGCCTTTCTGTTCGATCTCTACACCAAATGGACCCACTTCACGGGTTTACTCGGACGTGCTTCATGATCACACGTCTTACCAGAATTGACGCTCGACAAGCACCCGTCTCTTTGGTGCATCTTCTTATCTCTCACCGGCAACGCACAAGCAGCATGCACACACTGTACTTGTACCCATTTCACAAGCTGCGCAACTAGACCCATCCACAGACCCGTTCAAGTGACCTACTCCGAATGTATGTACTATGTAGCACCAAAGTCACTCAGTCGTCACTTGTCCGTCGTAAATGGGTCTCCACCCTTCTGGTCAGCCTCGGCAACCCCCAAAACACTGACGACATCTTCCAGAACTAACAGACATGAACGCCGTCGTCTGTCTGTCCCTTTGCACCATTCAGCTGCAATGACGACATAGAAACCCTTGCTCCTAACGGCAGCATCGGGCGTAGATCTGGATTTCTTGGCAACGGCCTGGGCCTTGCTAGCCTCAGTCCCCCCTGGTCGGTCTCTCCTCTTTCCAGCCATCCAAAAAGCCTCGAGGCACCTTGCGCAACATGACTATCACATGGGGGGCGGCTTGTATCAACCCAGCTGACTGCTAATAGGTCGATATCACGCCTCGCTCGCCTTTTGACTTCAGGCTACTCGCGCAAACCCCCTCCTCCCTTAACTACCCCAGCCAAGCTTAAGCGGAACACATGCATCATCACCTTGCTACCATCTCCGCTGCTGAAACGGGGTTGCGGGACCGCTGTCCACACAGGCGGTGCCGACGCTCTTCTCACATGCAGTGTCAGGAAGAAATGAACTAGCCACGGGTAACCCAGTACATTTAGACCATGCATCAGACGCTCCACAATTACAGTACTACCGGCATTAAATTCTCTCTCGACCCTGTATTTACAGACATACTATGTAGTATTGCCGCCGATAACGACCTGCGATATGGACAGTGGTCCAAACAGGCTACCCTACACGCGTGCGAGGTTTATCTGGCTTTGAACTATGAGCCATTTATTAGCCATACACAGCACTATGCCAAACCCTCCGCGGACCATTCGACTCTTTGGACACGGGTCCAAAGCAAAGGAAATAAAGTATAGCCCAAAGCAAAATAATAATAATAGGCAACATCTGCCCCCGATCAAGGCTTGGGCCTAGACCCATCTAGATCTCACGGGCCAATTGCCATGCTCATGTCCACGACTCCGCGCTTGCATGCCCTTTTTCCCTCACTCTTGCTTTTCCACGCTTAGCTTCTAGATCATGCCTTGGGCCTTCGCCCTTGTTGGGTGCCGACTTGCCGTAGTCCAAGGAGCTTGGACAGAGTCTGGTCCTGTTATGTCATGTCGCTACGTGGGCATTGTAGTCTTTCGAATCCTGGTTCCTCGTATTGCGGTACCGAGTACGAAATAACCTGACAAGACTGTTTGATGTGGCATGTTTTCACAGTTACTACTGGGATATGCCTTGGAGAGAGCATCTTGTTTGTTGTGTTGTTTAGGCAGCTACTTTTGAGTGGCATGGGTAAGTTGGTGGACGTTGACGCAGGTTACGTATCTCTTTTTACATTTGCTTTGCTCTGCAGGAGTGGCTACTCGAGAGTGGGGAACCTGGCCGGCTTCAACTAAGAACGATTCTAGAAAGATGGAAAAGAATTTAGCAGACATCTACCTTCCTTGTATTGGGAATATCGCACTTTTGAATGTGATTCCATATGATGGTTGGAAACAAAACACATCTGACCTAGCGAGGTTCAGCTGGAGCAACCCCTTGAATATCTGTTCATGATAACGTAAAGCGATTTACTTGCATAATCACCCACTCCTTTCTAACCAAAAACCACCTCAAGACCTAAAGATTCTAGACGAAATGATTTAATTCTTACCATTTCCCTTTTTGTTGAAAAAAAAACCAGCGCCATTCAGCAGGAGGGAACCCTTCAATCTTTTTTCCCCATAGATAGTGTATAGGAACTCGCCTTAGTTGCTTCCTCACCACCTCTTTCTCCATCGCCACCTTCCCAAGAGAATAAAAGAAAACTAGACATAATTAACAGCCATGATTAACAATCTTCCTTCTACCGCACATCGCCCTCTACTCTCCCAACACACCTCACGCAACGACCCTAACCGCCCTCCCCACACTTCCCGTCTCAAACACCTCAACTAAACCCGCGCCCACACACTCCCTCAGCACCCACTCGCACGTCAGCCCGTAAAACGCCCTCCACCTTTTCGTGCGGCCGGGCAGCACGCCTTTGAACTCGCCCCGTAGCCGCTTCCTCTCGGCCGTGTCGTCTGCTTCGCTTAGCACGGCGCCGTCCCAGCGCTCTGTCAAGACGCTCAGGGGCAATTCTCTGTGGGGGGATTTTTTCAGCAAGGAGACCAGATGTGTGCGGGCTGCGAGGAGGAATTTGATGTGGACGCCCATGTTAGGGAGGGAGAAGGTGTAGGGGGTTGTTTGCGAGGGGCGGGAAGAAGAGGTCGCGGTGAGTGGCGTGCCGCCGTGGATGTGCTGTGTTGAGGGGTGCGATGAGGCTGAGGCGAAGGGCGTGCCAGAGGCGTGGAGGGAGCCCAGAGAGGATATGCTGGTTAGAGAGGGGGTTGTTGCTAGGGAGGGGCTGAAGGAGGAGGGGAGATGGGAGGAGGATGAGGTTAGGAAACCGGTGGAAAGGAGGAGGGCGAGTTCAGCGGGGGTGAAGGTGGTGCCGGGGATGGAGGTCGATGTGGGGTTGGCGGTTAAGGCTGATATGTATTTTACTAGACGGAGAGGATTAGCTTTGGTGAGATTGATGTGGTTGAAGGTCATAGTACCTTTGACGTCTTCTGGTATCTCGTCGTGTGCTTGGATAAGACTCTGCCACTCGCGCATAGAAGCCACGCCGTCGCCCACTGCCGCAGCACCAATACCACGATTCGGTATCGTGACTCGGCGTAGGGTACCTGCTTTTGATAGTTCGGCTATCTCCCGCTCAGTACGCGTCGGAGATGTGCTCAACGCATCTATATGCGCTATTGTTACAAAGGGCGGCAGTCTCCGCCGGAAGTTGAGCACCTCTGCTATCCGGGTCGAGTTCATGCCAGTTTTCGAGGGCATGGGGCTAAACATGGTGTTACGGATGTACTCCATATATTGGGGCACATCGCGGAAGTTGAGGTCTTGGGCCAGAGACGCTATAACGCCAGTGTCGTCGAGCGGTTCTTCATCATCGTATGCGGTTGATGTTTCAGACGGCAAGGATCGTCGTTTTGCAGTTCCGGTGGATGGAGATGATGTCTTCCGTCTCAGCCCTAGTGCGGCGACTGCACTTTTCCTTCTGGGTTTTGTGATGCGGGATGAACGTGCCGGGGTGGCTTGGAGTGACATGATGCTTTTCTTATTACTTGAAGTCTTCTCTTCTTACTTCACACGGTGATGGCACCAGTTTTGCACACCAGACAGTCTATGGGATATCAGTCTGGTGAAAAAAAAAGAAGTTCTGAGGATAGTTGCCTGGAGAAAGAGAGTCATTGTTGCAGGAGCATGCTTTCACATTGACGAATCAATGAGTGGCGAAGTCGTTGATGTAGACGAGGCTGTGTTAAAGCCTCGGTAGGCATGCGTCACACGTACTAGCACCATACCATTGTATGAGTTGTGTGCTCTTTCATTATAAAACGCAAGCACAAGTCACAGATCTCCATTATCCACATCCAGGCACAACTCTCGTCTTATAAACTCCCAGGCAAATATTCTGCCATGTGATAGCGCGGTGTGTCGTCGGTGATCGACGCTGCCGGTGATCCGTAGTAGTCGTGGCGGCAGACTGGGGCTCTTGCGCCACAGACAAACGTCATTTCCACGCGGAAGCTGCAGTGCGCGCCATGTCACCCAACAAAACCCCAGACACGTCCTGATAACCTTGCTCCGAACACACACATTGCTTTTCCAACTCGTTTCTACGCCTGTCCGCTCCCAGCCATGTCGTTGAACCCCGAGCCTTCGGTGCCTGAGGAGCGCGCCGAACACAACCTGCCCCCCAAGTCGTATGCGGATGCTGCCGAAGAGGCTCTCGAGTCGGGCCCACAATCACATGCTAATGGCACCACCGACGAGGTAAAGACCAATGGCATACATCCCGCCTCGGACGAGGAAAAGACGTCGCATGAAGGCGTGGGCCAGGACGGCTCACCTAAAAGCCCGACAGCAAGAGGCCATCGCCGTGTGTCGTCGCGCAGCTCTCACAAATCCCCCAACCACTCGCAAGACAACCAGCCGCCCAAAGACATGTTTGAGAGTCACACAAATGGCAATGGCCATGCGCTAACCAGTGTGAAACCGCCACAGGACATTGAGCTCCCCGAAAATGACAGAAGAATCGACCGCAAGCGTAGAGATTCGGAGCTCACTGCTGGACGGCAGGCTGGCGCTGGATGGTCTAAGAGCAAGTGAGTCCATTTGGATGCTCGATACTTGTCAAGATGCGGTACTGACGGCTCTAGGATACGATTTGCCCCAATGAACGTGCCCTTAAAACGCCGTCTCCAAACCCTCGCCGTGCTCATGCATACGCTCAGCATTGTTGGAAGCCTTGCCATATTCTTCTTCCTCTGCAGCATACCGCTACTTTGGCCCATCCTTCTTCCGTATACTGTATATGTCCTCTTCTCCAATGCTGGTACATCTGGAGAGCTTTCTCTCCGGAGCGAATGGTTTCGACGGCTACCCGTATGGTCACTCTTTGCATCGTATTTTCCAGCTCGTTTACATCGTTCGCAAGAGCTAGAGCCAACGAGGAAATACATTTTCGGCTACCACCCGCATGGTATCATCTCACACGGCGCCTTTGCTGCCTTTGCCACGGAGGCCCTCGGCTTTTCCCAGTTGTTTCCTGGTATCACAAACGCCCTATTGACGCTCGACTCAAACTTCCGTTACCCAATTTACCGCGAGTATGCCCTCCGTCTCGGCATGGCCTCTGTATCGCGCGAGTCTTGCGAAAACATCCTGTCCAAAGGCGGTCAGAATGGTGAAGGCATGGGCCGTGCCATTACCATTGTCGTTGGCGGTGCCAGCGAATCTCTTGATGCCCGCCCCGGCGTAATCAAACTTGTTCTCCGACGTCGTAAAGGCTTCGTAAAAATGGCCATCCGTACTGGTGCCGACCTCGTTCCCGTTCTCGCATTTGGCGAAAATGACATTTACGACCAAGTTGATACCGAGTCCCACCCTTATATCCACCGATTCCAGTTGCTAGTCAAGAAGTTTCTAGGTTTCACGGTTCCAATCTTCCATGCTCGCGGTGTTTTCAATTATGATGTTGGTATGATGCCCTACCGCAGGCCGATCAACATTGTGGTTGGACGTCCAATTAGGGTGATGCAGGACCAACATCCGGACAACGACTACATTAACAAAGTCCATGAGCAGTACGTGGATGAACTGACGCGTATATGGAACGAGCACAAGGATACTTTTGCCAGGCACCGGACAGGCGAGCTCGAGATTGTCGAGTAAGTCAGCCTTTGTGTTGTTGTTTCGTTATTTCTACATACATGACGTTTTTTCTTCCATTCTTGTGAAAACAGGGGAGGCAGGTCAAAGAGGATGCCGATTCTTATTAATTAAAACTACGGCGAGTAATGTGCTGTAAAGGCTGGTGATAAATACATGACAGCTTTTCTTTCATTTTCTCCTGATTTTGGTGATTGCTAAAATCCGAAACGAACAGCCCTCTATGGTGTCGCGGACTCTGATGCTTTCAACTTTGCTACTGTCAGAGCCTGGTCCAATTTGGGCCTAATCAGCCCATTTTGGGATACGTTGATCCCCTTCTGCCATATTTGATTACGGCCGAGTCACCTTACGACAGGCATAAATTCAAAATAATTACGAGAGAGGCTTACCACCTTACTAGGACATGTCTAGTTTAATACGACTATGTGTAGCCGGGATCTTCACTCCATGCTCGTGCTGTATTTGATAACGCGTATAAGTCTAACAAGCAGTGCTTCTTTCTATGTGCCAGCCTATTTGATAGCTGGCAAAGCGATTTGATGTAGGTTGACTATCTAGGTTCTAATCTTCAAATTGAAAGTCTATTATACGAAGGTTTATGTACATCAACCAAGGGGCAAGGATGTAACGTTGTCACATGTAAACTGATGAATAGCTTAGGAGTATCTAGCATGGGTAGAAATAGGGACAAAGTCTTGGATCAGTAAGCTCCCACCCAACTTGACGCAACGCAGTAAAAGAATACAAAACTGAAAGACAAAGTTAATTATCTAGACTTACACACGGTGCAAATGTGTTGTGAAATATAGCACTTTATACACGTCAGTGACGGGCACTAACGTCGCTCGAGAGCTTAGCTCTAATTAACTTTATCACGCAGTGTCATGAAGAGTGGAAGACACCAGCTAGATGCGTTGACGCACTCAATAGCAGTTACCTACTTGCGATTGCCGGGCTGTAGCACGACTGCTCCGGCAACTCTTTCACCGCTAGTGATTACTTTTGATGTTCTAGCCAGTTCTACTGCGAATCTACGGTGTCGTCTCGTCAGGTTATATATGTCTTGATCTATAACGCCGTAATACAGATCGACGCAGCTTACTGCTCCTTCACGTTAACTAGTCAGTTAGGCTTAGGTCTCATGTAAGACAAACCTGCCTCTACCTCCTCGCCGGTGTCGTAACGTATATGAAACCATTGTCTTTCCATCTCTCCATCATTACATCAACAAGCTCTTCAAGTAAAATTCTTGACATTATCAAACTATCAACATATTATTAATATGAACATCTCTCTCAATAATTTTGTCCTCTCTTTATTCGCTCTTGCAGCTATAGCAGCTGCTTCTCCTCAGCGTGGCAGAGGGACATCAACAGGACAAGGCGGTTGCAACGGTCAAAACTTAGCTACAAACGGTGGTATGTATGCAGACTTATATAAAAGTACATACCACTAATTCTTGGTCGAATCTTGCCGTACTGGTACTGATTGCTGCTCTGGTAATTGCAAAGCAGGAGCTTGCGTTGGAAGCCCATAAGAAGAAACTGTCGGATTACATCTATCTCGAGTCCTCACAGGAGCTCTAGGTATTATCTCTTGCTCCCACATATACTGCTGCAGCTCACAATGTCAAGTCATATAGATGGATAGATAGATAGATAGATAGATTCTTATCTTCATCTATAGAACTAAGATTTCGTGATGTATTCATCGTTGCAATAGTTCTGCGACGCTGTATCACCCCTCTGAGAAATCGTTACGTGAGATCAACCCACATTCCAGCTCCGCGATGTCTGAACGTTAGCGCAGCGCAGCGTTAGGACTTGCACCCAGCATAACAGATTCAACACCTTTTAGTGGGGGTCTTGAATAGGATATAAGGCCGGACACCTATTAGTAGAATGTAGTGGTGATAACACATGACCCGACAGGTAGCATGTACTAACATCTCTTTCCAATGTTGATGAATATTTTCTTTACTTAATTTACTACTAGTAATTGCTACTGAGCTTCTTCTTAATTATACGATTGTGCGCCACCTCTTGATCTTTCAGGCTTCATTACGTATAATGCCATAATATACACAGAAGCGCTATCAGAATTGATTTCGTCATTCCAGCAGTGCAACTCATACATAGACATCTGATGAACACACAATCGAAAATAGCTGTCAGTGACACCAAGATCAACTGCCAAAAGGTACCCCATCCTATTCCATTTACGAAACGAAAGCTATGTAAGTGCAATAAAAGACACGCCAAATCCGCTTTCCCCTTTCACACCACCATCGCATAAACACGTGATTAAAAAAAGAACTGCAGTCATGCCCTACACCACCAACTCATGCGAAGAAATACGGCGTTTCACAACTCATGTTTCAAGCACGCCTCACGACGAAACGACCCTGTATATAAACAGGCGAAAAGAAAAGAGAGAAATGCAAAACAACGCTCGTCATTTATTTATAGCACTGACCAACGAACTAACCAGCCTGGAAGTTGTGAAACGTAGGAAAATTGCATAGAGGCACGAAGAAAAGAAACACAGAAGAAGAAGAAAAGAAAACAAGTGGCAGAAGAAATTACCTAACGGCGTGATCGGGGGGAAAATGACAGGTGAAGTGGAGAGGTGTAAATCGGAAACAAAAAGAAACAAAAGGAGTTCTTTGCGCCGAACAGATTGCCAAACGATAGAGTGGAGAAAGAGAGAGGAGAGAAGGCTGGAAACGAAACATATTGTTATCCCGACAGCCTCCCGACAGCCTCATTCTTTTCCCTACTCACCCTCCATCAGCCTTGTGCAATTTACTTCACCGCGTCACCCAAGAAAACCATGTACATATATTGAAAAGAGATTCGGAAAATTCGCATTAATTTGTGCGCTATTTTAAAGAAAAACGCCTGGTTGGAAATAAAGACAAAAGGCCGCTCTGATATCGTTGATTTAGCCTGGGTTGCCATGTCTGTCTCTGCCTCAATCTTCTTTTCTTACTCTTACTCTTTCCACGCATACTGAGAAAAGGAGAGAAGGGAGAGGGAGAGAGGCCAATACATTCCTAACATGCCATCATTTGGGACGATGAACAAGCAAAATACATATATAGAGAAAAACTAAGAAAAAGAGAAGCCTTAGCCGCTGAAACGGCTGACCATAGGACTGGCAGTTCGATTCCTGTTCGCTTGCGAGTCGGTGTCGTTGACGGATGAGGCAGAGGTAAAAGCGTGCATGCCGTACACGCCGATTTCGACGGGTGCTTTTCCTTTTCCTTTGTCTTTTCCTTTGGAGCTGGCGTTGCTGGGAGGCCGTAGCGAGTCGTCGTCGCTGCTGCTTCTGCGCTGAGCAAGACCTGTTTCGACGTCATCGTTTGAACTGGCGCTGTTTGATTGTTTTTCGTTTTCTTTTTCATCAGGCATACGGCTGGTGAAGAGATCATCGGGGTAAGGATACAGCGTGCGGCGGCGTGGAGGCGACTTGTTGGTCGCGGTCATCCAGACTAGCGCTGTCATGTCCTTGCCGAGGGCTTCGATTACGGGTGTGACGATGGGGAGGCAGGCAAATAGGACACCGTAGGAGGTTACACCAACGATGGCGACATTGATACCGTAGCTGAAGCCACGGTCTGCGAGGAAGACCATGAGCCAGGAGCCGTAGGTCCAGAAAACAAGGCCGTGGATTAGGTAGATGGTGAAGACGTGAGGGAAGAGGATGAGGAAGGGCGGTGTGGAAAGTACCCATTGTACGACAGAGGATAGCTCCACAACGGCTTGCATACCGCCAGCAAATAGGAGACCATTCAGACGTGGGGTGTAGTAGATTGGATAGCCGGCATCGTCGGTGTTGAGAACTGGTTCACCCGTCACGGGGTCTGGGTGGATGTTTCGCTCCGAAGTGCTGAAGTTGAAGGTCGTTTCTACCCAGTTGGGTATGATGTTGGCTAAGAAACCAGCCGCGACACAACCCCAGAAGAAGAGCAATGTAGCGTAGTGGGCCAATGGTCGAGAGGAGAGATATTGCTTCCACTTGTATGTCACATCGAGGTCAGTGAGCAGCAAACCGAACCAAAGGTATGTGCCCCAAGAATGCGCATACCAGTGGTTGACGAGACAGAAAGTGTAGTAGCACATGCGCTTCCATGGTGTCTTGATTTCATAAACAACAACGACGCCGAGCAGCACAAGCCATGAACCCTGGAGTTGCACAGCAATCGTCCAGAGTACACCGGTGCAGTAATGAAGCGTGATTTGCGGGGCGGCATTGGGTATTAGGAACATGAGCTCCAGGACCTCAGAAATGTATTGACCAAAATTCTGGTAGCGAGTTACGTACGGCCAAGTTGACCAAGTGAGACTGGGGATGTACTGAAGGAATTTGGTGGCACGACGTCGATGAAGAAGTACTCGAGCAGCGCGACTGAGGCGACGGGGATCATGAGACGCGGTGTTCGGCGTGTCGCTGCCTTGGCAATTTCATCCATCTTGCCTTTGCGCAGATATGGTGAAGTCAAGAAGCGAACTGAGGTGGTGAAGAAGACGCCAAGCCACATCTGGTTGAGCAGGAATGGTCCAATAATCCTCTGTGCCCAGGGCTCAGAGGCATTGTGTGCATCCACACCTGGTTGAACCATGGCGGGCACAAAGGTAAGACCGAAATGCATAATCGTGACGACAAGCGAGCATAGGGCTGTGAGTCCAGCAAGATGATCGATACGGGTCCGCGCTGGCGGAGGTTGGGGACGCATGCGTGGAGCTGGCATAGCGGATTCAGTGACAGTCTCCATGGTGATCTTGTCTGGGCGTGGTGAGAGCTGCGCTCGTGGATCGGCTAATGTGAGCATTGAATCGTGATGAGCGGACGAGCCTGGAATAGGTGGTATCGGGCTGGTAACGTCTTCACGACTGGTGTGGAAATTGCTTGCATAAGGCGTTGTCATGCGACTGTCGAACATGACCGAGTTGCCACGAGATAGGCCAACTTGAGGTGTGGAACCTCCAAGTGTTGACATGCTGGGCTTCTTGTCAAGCATTTCGATCGCCAAGTCGTCCACGGAATGACGTTTCACAGAGGGGGATTTCTGACCAGTGTGGGGACGCGAGAAGACGTCCACAGATTCCACAGTGAATGTACTTTCACCAAAGGGACCTTGACCAACTGCTCCTGTTGGTGGCGGTGGTGACGCTGCGCTCGGTTCAGGGGCGTGCTTGATCATCTTGGGCCCAAGACGTCGGATGAGCGTATGGATAAGGAGGAAAGTCGAGATGGCAAGACAAGAGACTGATATCCAGAGTGCCGGCATGCGTTTGATATCCCGATGTCCATCCTGTTTCCACTTATTTGTGGCTTCATCCGAATGTGGAGTGGAGCCGCGCAGTTCGAAGTCGTCCGTGGAGCAGGCGTCGGTCAGAGGACAGCGCGCAACAAAGTCCTCACGAGAGTCTTCGTTCATTGACGAAGAGTTGAAGAACATGCGGACCCACCCAATTTCAGCAATTGCCTCTCTTGCCCGAGGAGGCCCTTCCATCGAGTAACGGTTACCGGTCGACCAATGCTTGAAGAACATTGCTGAAGGGACTGATGGCATGCCCTTGTTTTGCTTGTGCTGGACTCGACGGGTCAGGTTTCCACCAATGTAGAAACTGATGTCGTCTGCAGTCCAATCGATGCGGTACTCAGTGAAGTCCCATGGATTGACACTGCCATTGCTAAGTCCACCGCCGAGTGTGGTATAGTTTCTATTGGCGGCAGTGCCGTTCAGAAGCTGACTGAAATTCATTCCCAAGTTGCGAGTGGTGAACTCGTTGTTCACGAATGTACCAACCCACGGCTCGTTTCGGCGATGACCATTCATAACACTGAGCTCCGTCACTTCTGTTTCGTTGTATTTCCACATCATAGAAGTTGCTGTGCCTCCGGCGTTCCAGTCTGCAGGTTTGATCAAGGTACGGAAAGAGCCATGCTGGATATCACGCCTCTTTGTCCGAAGACTAGCACCCTTTACAAGGTGCTCTTTTGTTGTTGGCTGTACTATAAGTTGGAGAGACTGGCCATTATTGTGTCGTAGGTTGTCCGGAGAGGCACCCTCACGATAAATTGCATTCTAAAGCAGGATTAGTCGGCAAGTTCAACAAATGTAAAATACGCATAGTAGTAGCCCATACCCAATCCTTGGCGTAGTTCTGCTCGAAATCTTCGGCAACAAAGTCAATGGTAGCCCTGTTGTCTCATTAAAGTAGACAATGATGGAGTCGGTATAGAGCTGCTTCGTTTGATTGTCATAGAAGCCGCAAGTACAATTCTCAGTTCCACGGGAGACCTCTGCAAGTACAGGCAGAATATGCACCAAGGCAAGCCCCAGTAGAGAAGAGAAATACATGAGGATAAGCGAGTGACCGAACGAGGGAAGAGAAGGCGAAACCGCTTGTTCAAGTTGAAAAGATGGTATTTGTCTACCACATGCCAATCGGCAGGTAAGGCTAATCTAAGGAGCTTAGAAAAAACGTGCAACAGTGCTTTTCGGTCGGGGAGGAGCCGCAGCCATGCTTGTAGCCTCATAAGCTGATAACAGTAGGCTCCCCTATCCGCTAGCTATGTGACTTGGGCCGCCCCTTGAGGTCGTCGCCGTAGCGGCACTTCAGCCGTGCACCGTGCGACCAGATCCAAAAAAGGTCTGCAGGTTTTTCTTGGCAGGATTGTCACGATTGGGGACGATGGCAGATGTTGTTGCATGGGTCTGTGTCTCGTCGCAAGAGGCGGAAGGGGGTTGAACAGAGCGCTAGGATTCGTGCACCACAGCGGGCCGTGCGTACACGCTAACACGGCCTCCCTCCCTCTTCCCTCCCTCTTCCCTCCCACGCTGGCTGTGATCTTCCTGATGGTTAACTTAGTAACCCCCATTCTCATAAGGGATCTTCGCCACTTGCATGAGTTTTATCTTGTTACAGCTTGCTCCGGGATTCGCAAGTCAGTGGCACACGCTCCACTGTCCCACCGCATATCCCCTGTTACGCTACGGGACAAGATGCGTTGTTGTCCGGATTATCTAGAGTCATGGCTGATATTTCAGCTTCTGCAGTCACCGTCACACCAATGTACGGTATACTAGGACATATTTCGGCCGGCGACAGCTCCAGTGTTACTTTGCCTAGCCTCACAGTATTGACTCTCAGACCCGCCCATGCTGCATATAACAAGCATATTGAAAATATTGACATAATCGTGGCGAGGAAAAAGTATTCAATTGGCTGCTACAGGAGAAGAACGCTAGTTCAAGACCCAAACTGAGAGAAAATTTCTACATGCCTACGGATGTAGGAATCCTCCAGAAGAGCATGGACTTCTATGAGCAGCACAGGGTTAACCCACCTTCCTTCAATGATTAGGGTCGGGCATTGTTGATAACAGTGCCGATCCTAGGCATAATGGTAAGATGGCGCGAAGGCCAGCTCCCCTGAGCGTCATTGCACAGTCGAAATGAACCAGTACGCAATGTCATCGTGTTTTTTCTGGGCAGACGTTGGCGGTCTGCCACACCCTTTCTCTCGCATAGTCAGTAACCCAGAGCTTTGGGATTCCGATATATGTTCGGTGTACATCCCTTCACTCTTTCAAGTGTTGCTACAGTAGCCACCTTCGTTTGCTTTGGCCCCTCCTTCAATCGTTACTGTCACATCCTTCACTCGTTACAAGATGTCTGACAACAAGGACTGTGTTATTGATGTAGGGGAAATTTCTTCTCCTACGCCTTGCGTTAACGAGAAGTCTTCTCCCAAGAGCAGTTGGGCTCCCTCCCAACTTGTTGGACGGTCATCCTCATGGATCTCGGAATGGACACCTTTTGGCTTGGTCCTTTCCTACTACGTCTTTTCGGTATGCATGTACATGTATTGCAGCGAAGGTCTCATCGCCGTCTTCTGGTTCATATACATGTGCACCAACTTTTATATTGCCGGTACGACAGTTTTGGAGGCTTTCTTCAGTATCACTCCTTGCCGCGAGGCAAGAGAAGTGGTTACTCAAGCGCAAGAGAAGAAATGGCACTTCCCTACGCCAGACCATCAGCTACCCATACTGGACCTTCTCATTGTCGCCTATTTGCCAAATGAGCAGGACATCATCATGGATCGCGCCCATTACGCGCTCAGAGAGATCGCCTATCCCACAGACCGAATCCGAATCAATATACTTTACAACACACCAAAGCCAATCGAACCACTGGAGACGGAACTCGCTCAGCTTCCCCTTCGCTTCCCCCACGCCAGAGTGATCAAGGTACCGGGTTCTACGTCAAAGGCTGACAATCTTAATTACTTCTTCACACTGGATACCGGATCCGACCTCATTGCCATTTACGATTGCGATCACTACCCCCACCCCAATGCGCCCAGGTGGGCTGCTGAGCGATTCATGGCCGAGAATGTCGACATTGTCCAAGGACGATGCATCGTCTTCAACTCCGAAGATTCTTTCATGACGAATATGATTTCCGTCGAATTTGATAAGATCTACGCAGTTTCACATCCTGGACGGTCCACCATGTGGGGCTTTGGGCTCTTCTGCGGATCGAATGGATATTGGCGCACCTCTCTTCTCCGAGATCTTAAGATGGACGAAAGCATGCTGACGGAGGACATCGATTCGGCGTTGCGCGCATTTTCAAAGGGCGCTAGGACTGTACACGACCTCAACGTTACTTCGTATGAGCTGGCACCTACAACCTTTGCAGCCTTTTGGAAGCAGCGCCTCCGATGGGCTCAAGGATGGGCTCAGGCCAGCATGCGTCACATGAAAATGGTTTGGAATGGCGTCAAGGATCCGCTGCACGAGGAACACGCCAAGCGTAGCTTCACAGCTCGGTTCGGCATGTTATCGCTGCTACTGATTCGCGAGTCGTCATACTACCTCGTTACTCAATACACCTGCCTGGTCGCATCATTTGTTATCGTCAAGTTTCCCACCAATGGGGAAGAACTATGGAAGCTGGTATATTTCCAATACCCCATCTCACAATGGCTTTTCATCATCAGGTTCGTACTGCAGCTCCACTGCCTAACCCCTGGATCTTGCTAACCTTGTTTCAGTATCATATGCTTGATTGCAACTCTCTGGATCACCAATCAAGTGAAATCAGAGTTTGTGACAAGAAGGATGATCATTCTCTTTTCAGTCTTGTATCCATTTTACCTTGTTCTTAATGCTACCATTGGTCTATACGGCCATGCGCGCCAGCTCGTCAAGTACAGCTCGTGGAACCCAACAGCCAGGAAGTAGCTTGGCAAACTAGGATGTTCCTCTAATCATGATGTGTATACCCTTATCAGGGGCGGATTGTAAACGCCTTCTTTTCTTTTCTCGGTATAAATAGTTACGCGACTCTAGTAGCTGCATAGATGATCTCGAGCTGCGAACATATCCGAATACTATCAATAATATTTTTTCCAAAACCGGCTCAACTATTTTGGTGTCCCAATGGGTTTCTGATAGCAAGTCACGGAAATGAACGACATGTCGTCTGAACCAGGCGATCGGGTCGGGGACATCGAGATGCCACAAAGGTCGAAATTTTAAATTTTCAACCGATACCTCTTGGCATGTTGTGCTTTCTCATAACCTTGCATGATTATAAGGATGTGCATGGCGCTGTGAAGATGCAGAGAAACATTTGCAGACCATCACTGATCTTGAAAGTTGACTATATCCTCATGTGGTGATGATCCTCCTAAGCGCAAAATTCACAACGGCATGCAATCTAAGACCCACTGTGGTTGACCGCTTCGTTACATCATGGACCGCTTGTGAGGCTGTAAAAGATTCTCGGGAGATTACATGACACGCGGCCGATCGACACAGCCGGACACAGCCGAGCATGCGCTTAGCCCCCACTCTGTGCAACGCGTGGGATGAACTTCATGTAGTGGACATGGGTCGGGTGGCTGGTATTGGCGACAGACAGCATTGACCATAAGCTTAAATTAAGCTCGAACACCACGTCCTGTCCAGTCGGACGCCTGCAGAATGGCAAAACAAACATGTCCATGTGGGAACCCCTTTGTTCAGCCTTGTTGCTTTCGCGAGTCAGGATGGTTAACTGGCGTACCTCAAGACAGCAATGCTCGACATGATCCATTCTTTTCTCGGTCCCACTGATACAATCTTGTCGAATTGACGCCCATAGATACATGAGCACATGTCAAGACAACCGGTGACAGCTGAATCACTCTAGTCAGATCCTTGTGCCACGTACGGAAGATCTTCATCAACACTGCTATGCTTGTCGAATATCCTCCGTGTTCTCCACTGGCGCCACGACTCGTCTCAAAGATAGAGCGGATGCACGGCAGGACAAGCAAACCTTGTGCATATCGAGCCGCCGGGAACGGAAATGGCGTTCCTGACAGCTCTATCGCCGATACACATCTCGCCGACATCACAATGGTGTATCTCATCCCTTACTGGTTGGGGAATGCTACCCACCCACTAGACACAACGCTTGCCAACAGTTTCTCAGCGGCAGACTAAGAAACTGCAGAAGCAAACTATCGATGTACGTACCCCCGTCCCCGCCAAGGATTGATCTCAGGAGCTTACACCGCAGCCAAACAACGTTTTCCATGCCGGCGTCGTAGAAGCATTGTGGTACCTGCAGTGTGAAGCACTACGCCAAGGCAGAAGGACCCTCCCGAGGTGCATAAGCTTTCTTTTTCTGACCGGCCAAGGCGGTGATCTCGGATCTCCCATTGAGAGCCTAGGGACGTGCAAGTTTCGTCTTATCGGGACGATGTGTTTGACCAGGTTTTTTGCTGACCCTTGGTCGAGTGGTTTGCGACGGCCGAGAAGGGGGGTGATCATTTCCCCTCGCTTTTGTGAGGTGTTCCTTTCCTAATATTAGGTTCTCTACTCGTGAAAGCAGAGCCTCAGAGACACCCACAATGAAGTCCGGACTTCTATCCTCTCCTTTGGCCATGTTCGCATCATCGCCGAGCTCTTATGCAACAGGCATTGCCATGAACCAGGACTACCTCATCGGGCTCCGAGGTCTTTTTGTCATTCAATCGTTTCTCTTCGTTTTCTTCCAGACGTTCCTCCCGGCAGCCGTCCCAGACTCAAAGAACGTTGATGGACCATCATACCAAATTGGACTTCGCAAGTCGTTTTCGGTCCTCTTCTGCAACCCGTCTTTGATCTACGGATGGATCATCTTCCTATCTGCACGAACGATATGCTTGCCTTACCTCGCCAACAAGACAAGGGAGGTGGGCGCATCCAGCATCTTCCGTCGTGGCATTAGGCTCTGGATCCCGACTTTTGTTGCATACTCAATTGCGGCAGCGGCCTTCAACGCGGCATCCACTGATTACATCTCCGACTTTATGGAGTCTACTGGAAATATCTCGACTGGTGTACCCATGCGCCTACGCAACTTCCTAGTTTATTTCAATTCTTTGTTTGAAATTTTCTGGCTCAACAAGGAATACGCCAGCCAAGCTGCCAACAGTGCCTTCCCGTCTGGTACCCTCTGGATCGTCTCCGTACTCTTTCAGCAGAGCTACACCGTCTACATGACCATGATCATTGTCCCTAACACCCGTGTATCCTGGCGTGTAAAGGCTATGCTTGCGTTCGTTGTCGCTGCGTTCTGGGTGCAGAGCTGGGCATGGTACAGCATCACCGGTCTTCTGATCGCTGATGCCGTACTCAACATGGAATTCTCATCTCGCTCACGCCAAGGATTCCAGCTGGGAAAGACTACAGTTCCATTTTGGCCGCTGTACGCAGTCATGACCTTTACGGGTGTCTTACTGCATTTTCTGTTCATCTCCTGGAGGACGGACCTCCGCAACGAAGAGATTTACAGCCATACGGGCATCTACACCGGTGGCTTGCTCAACGAGAACGTGGACTTCGACCAGCCCATGGCTCGCATTGACAATTACCTTATTATTCTTGGCTCTACGCTCTTGATAGAAACATTCGACACAGCCCGCAACATACTCTCTAGCGGCTTTTTCGTTGCGCTCGGCAAGAGGAGTTTCAGTAAGTACACCTTTATCCATAGTCCGTATTGGGTAGCTCCTTACATACTACAGGTTTCTTCCTCATCCAGTCCATCATCATCTACACCGTTGGGATCAAAGCTTACCAACATCTGGCTGCATCGGGCACCAGCACCGCTGTCAACGGACTCTTATGTTTCCTGATATGCGCACCCCTGACTACCTTGGTAGCGGAGGTCTTCTACCGTATCATTGATTTACCGAGCATTTGGTTCGCGAAAGGCTTCTGGGCGTTCATGACGAAATAAATGGCATCACGGCAACTTAAAGATGTTACTCAGCGAGTTCAGCCAAACCAATCAGCTACATTTGTTATGACTAATTATTCAGTTTTATTGTTATCCAATACCATAGTATACTGCGGGGGAAAGGACGTCTTTACATTCCCATTGTGCTAAAAGCCTTGTTCATATGAGATTGGTGCGGAGTGGTGCTGTTTTCCTCGGCATGTCTTAATTCGAATATCCCCGCATCGTGGCGATCCTTCCGATCCTTCTTCCCCGCCTTGTGGGGATACATGGTGTGGAGGGGATTTACCCTACAAGTGCCGGCTAGAGATAAGAATCTTCATGGCTTTTTGTTTTCCATTCCAATAGTCTAAAATCTAGAGGGTTTCAATTAACTAATCGTTATTGCAACGCGCTCTTGTATCTTCCATCACCTCTGAATTGTGCATACTCGCTCTCATCGATGAAACGAAGTCGATGAGATAACCCGACAAAACGCAAAACATGGCTACAGTAGACATGGAAAAGCCCCAAGATCAAGAAACCACGCAAATCGAAAAGGCCATCACCATAGATGAGAACTTCGACCCTGCGCTTGACAAGCGACTCAACCGTAAATTCGACGTGCGCATTCTTCCCTGGTTATTTGGAATATGGTACGGCAAACTGCGCTTCACATACCACCACGCACCATCTACTTTCACAGAAGTGGCAGTTACTTCTATCATACACGGGCACCTGATCAATGACTAAAAAAATATATTCTCCAGGCTCTTCTCCTTCATCGATCGCAGCAATATCGGCAACGCTCGCATAGCCGGTCTTACGGAATCCCTCTCCATAACTACCGGTACGCGGTTCAACATTGCGCTTCTTGTCTTCTACGTACCCTACATCCTCGTTGATGTACCTTCCAACCTACTTGTTAAGAGACTCAGGGCCGGAGTTTATCTTCCCGCCTTGATCACCTCCTGGGGTATTGTGTGCACCATGATGGGGTTCGTTAAGAACTTCGCTGGCCTTGTTGCGTGCAGACTGCTACTCGGCTTGTTTGAGGGAGGTATTCTCGGAGGAGTAATTATCTATCTAGCAATGTTCTATAGGAGAGGAGAGATGTTGCTCAGAAGCGGATTGTTTTACTGTGCAGCTCCGTTGTCAGGTGCATTTGGAGGGCTACTTGCAAGCGGACTAGCGAGGATAAGTGTGGATGGGTACGATCGGTGGCCGTGGATATTTTTCAGTAAGATGGCCAGCTTTCTATATATCTTAGGAGCAAATGCGAGCACAGGTTTAGGGATGCTAACGTACTGAATAGTTGAGGGTGCGGCAACGGTCGTCTTTGGAATCGTGTGCTTCTTTTTCATGCCAGATACCCCCGCTGCGGCAGGTTTTCTTACAGACGAAGAGAAAGAATGGGCGCTGCGTCGTATGCGTATCGATGCCGGTGGATCTACAGAAGTTGACGTTGACGACGAAAAGTTCAGTTGGTATTGGGTCAAAATGGCCCTTTCAGCTCCACAGACCTACTTCTCTGCTTTTATCTGGTTCTTTTTACTAGTTCCGTTATATGTAAGTATATGCTTCATGGTTCCTTGTATCCACTCAGTACAATTTTGGCAGTGCTTACCATCGATAACAGAGTTTCTCTTTGTTTCTCCCGAGTATCATAGCAGGTATGGGATACAAAAGTACAACCGCACAGCTTTTCACAGTGCCACCGAACATGGCTGCATTTCTTACTGTCATTGGTACAGCATATGCTTCCGACAGGCTTAAGAATCGAGGATACTTCATCATCGGAGGCTGTATCCTGGGCATCTGTGGATACGTCATGTTGATTGTCGCAACAACCAATGCAGTGCGGTATGCCGGGACATTTCTGGTCGCTATTGGTGTTTTCCAGGGCTCACCTATGCTGATGGTAAGAACTGTTTCACATCCACTCATTGCACGCTAGCTAACTAGTTGACAAAAAAGGGTTGGGCATCGAACAATCTCGCCCCGCACTATGTAAGAGCTGTCGGAATTGGCCTGATCATTTCCATTGCAAACTGCTCGGCATTTATTGGAACCTTCATATATCTTCAGCGTGACGCACCGAAATACAGACTGGGTCACTCGATCAGTCTCGGTGCACTGGTGATCACCGTCATTTTAGCTTCCATCCAGTGTGTATATTTGAGTTGGGAGAACAAGAAGAGGGACAAGGGTGAGAGGGATGACAGACTATCGCGAAGCGACGCTGGTAGGCTTGGACATCGGCACCCGAGCTTCAGGTTCACGCTCTAGACGCTAGATATCGTCAAAAAATAGAATAGCCAAGGTCACACTGAAAGCCAAAAACTAGGTTGTGGAACACGCTGCGTCTTGTTCCACTTACGGGACGTAAATATGCAATGACCCGACATGCACTACGATTACGTGTTTCCCTTCCCCTAAAATTAGTTCGTCTTCTTGTCATGCTCTACACTTATTTCCTTTTTCCATGGAGTCAAACTCCCGCCCCCAACTACCCAAGCAATTGCCATGACGATCAATGTGAATGGCACAGCAGTTAAAAAGTACCATCCATACGTATCTTTCAGTGCTGAAACACTCTCGTTCATACTATACAAGCCCGCAACAAAAGTCAACGGGATGAAAATTGTCGCTAGCCAAGTAATGCGTGCCATGTTGTGACTCTCTTTAAGCCCTCGTCGCGAGTCCTCAATAGAAATCTCAGATGTGACGATACTACTGAGGCGGTCAACCCGCTCTTGAAGCTCGTTGATAGCAGTGAGGACACGACGGAAGTCAGGCACAATATCTTCAAAGCCTTCGGCATTGTTGAAGTTGATGACAACTTTGTCGGATGTCAGAGATCGTCCGGTGTAAGATATGGGTGAAGATGGCGCAGTTGACGAATGAGGTGTCTGTGTTGTTAATCGTGCTGCGGCTGGGAGTGCATGCTCCAATGTTTCTGTTACCATGCTTCTAAACACCGGTATATGTCGTCGCCAGGTATGGAGACGCTTTAGCGAACTGTCGATGACGTCGCCTTTGGAACGGAACAGATGTGGCATTTCCAGCTCCCATTCTATCTGGCTGAGCCGTGTTCTTACGTAGTCGCATACCACAAGCCATTCTGCACAAATGGTATAAAGCGTTGGTTTGGCAAGGACTTGCGGGTTGATCTCGTGGCCCTCTGAACGTTCAAACCATGGAAAGGCGGTTGTCATTTGCACGATATCCTCAAACCATGATACAGAAGACTTGATGGACGGGTAGATTTTTGTCTCCATCTTTGGAGTCGGTAACCAATTACTACGGTCGTACCCTGTTGAGCTCAGCATAAATTTTCACCAAGCACCTTCCATTCAGACTGGTGAGGCTTTGGTAAAAAGAAATACTTACACAATGGTCGTCCTTGGCTAACTGTTGGGTCAAGTAGTACAATACCGACCGTGCCATAGCCACAGTTCTTGTCCTTGCCAATCCACACCGTCGTACGTGTACGAATGATGGACACAATAGCGCCTTCTCCGTCTTGATAATGCCAGTGGTTCTCGTCGTTGTCGGGGCGCCGGAGTACATTCCAACTATTAGCCTCCAGCCTTGAGGCTTCGTAATCCTCCTTCGTTTTATGGTACCTAACCCGCATGTTCCGCATTCTGAACCATTGGCGATGTCTCATATTAGAGACCAGGCTAGGGGGTACCGCCCATGGATCTCGAGTGTTGTACCATACATAGTCGTCAATTTGTTCACGGAAGAAATGAGGGTCAATGTCAAAACGCTCCCCCAGCAGTTCAATAACCTGCTGGGAGAGGTCTTCTACAACGAACAAACGAAGCGGAGTTTCTTTTCCAGGTTCGTGCGAGAGCGACTGAAGCGTTTCCCGAAGTACGCTAGATGTCTGGATTGGAATTGATTTTGGTTCGGCAGCAGGTTGGTATTCGACAAAGGTTATGTTGGTCTTGTGCGCACGTCGCTCGCGCTCCTCAGGATGGTTCTTGATTTCATTCCATCGCAATGGTGTTGTACCGACTTGCATCCAGTCAGCTAAATAGCGCAATGTCTTCCATGAGGTTGATAGTGATTTTATATGTGCTAGGTATGGCAGCTGCTCGCTTTTACTGCGATACATTAGTACTTTGGTTCACGTTATGGGACTATTTGCCGATTTACGGGTCTTGTATCTCCCACTGATCCGCGACTGATATTCTCTCGTATGCATCTCCAATCAGTTCGTACGGATCTGGAAAGTCTTTACTGTGAGGGATGTGTTTTGCGGACCACAATGCAGGTATTGTGCCTGTTTTCGCCGGTGCTGCGTCGCTCTCTGCATAATCGGAAGACATGGCTACTGTCAACGCATCCCACAGTAAATAGCAAAAATGGGTAAAATTAGGTCCAAAAATGGTAGTGTGGTTGGAAGAGGCGATGCAAATCTTATAAACGCTGGCTTGTGGATTACGGCGTAGTTGGGGCTAAAAACTAGAGAAGGAAGAGGCTGAGACAGAAGCGTGACAAGCGCCAGGAGAACAACATGCCAGGTTCACCGCCACCGGCGTTTAGATGTATACCTTGAGGGTCGGAACGCATGCCAGTTCATTGCATGCATATCCATCTCTCTCGCCATATATGAGGCATCCCTGTCGACACACTGGCGGCTCTGTAAACAGAGTTGTATTTGAAGTGGCTTGATCAGCTGAAACACACTGGTGATCTGAGGGTGTGAGGGCGCCCGGGAGTTTCAGGCCGCCCACAGTAGTAAGCCAGGCAACACTATCGATCGATGTCAAGACACCGGAAACGCACAATGGTCAGCGAAAAAAATACTAGAGTTGAGCCTCCAACTCGAAAAGGATGATGATGGCTCACGAAGTGCATCTGCATTCACGATTCCGAGCACGTAGTGAGATGGAGATTGACAAAGTTTGGATTCTCCTACCCTACTATAGCGCATAGGACCGACTCTTCGCCGATACTCCACATAAATGCGTGTCTGTCTGTTTCTGGCTGCTCCACATCTTCAAGGCCAGTAATGTAGATCAACTCAGCCTTGTCAATATTTCAATGAACTTTCAAGCTGGAAAAGGATATGCGCAAGCAAGCTCCACTTGTCTTGTCCGTCTGCAAGTTGTCAAGATCCGTGTGGAGAAACGCGGGGTGCATGTTGCACCTCGGAAGTCCAATAGAGGAATGCTTTATTACCCGGAAATCCAACAATATTGCTTACGCGCCCTGCAAGTACTCTCCTCTAAGTCTCAGAAATTACGTGACAGCCAAGTCTCTCGTATTCTCTTACTTCAATGACACACAACATCTTCAATCCGCATTGGTCGAGGTTTCTAGGCCCTCATTCTCCAGATCCACATGCATACAAGTATCAACCCCACAACAAACCGGTCTTCACGTCACCATATGGACCTTTTCCACCTACACCCGATGATCTCAATATTCACGAGCTTTGCTTTCCACCCAACAACCCGCTGCCTGAAGACTACCCCCTCATCATTAATGCAGTCACAGAGGAAGTCGTGACATTGCACAACTTCTACGATCGAGTATGCGCATTAGCACGTGTTTTGCGTTATGATGGCCCAAATCCATTGGGGTTGGGTAAAAGCCCTGTCGATGATACCGAAGATGGCGAAATTCTTGCGTTGTTTTCTAGAAACCACATTCACTATCCCATGGTAGCACACGCATGTTTCCGATCAGAATTAGTATTCGGAGGCATCAGCCCAGAAAGTACACCATACGAGCTATGGTGGGTACTTAGAAAGATGCAAATCACGAGTATCATGTGCCACGAGACACTACTTCCAGTGTTGAAAGCAGCAATTGAGCTTGGATCTGGAGAAGGCGACAATCTGCCTTTGAAACTGAAATTAGACCCGAAGAAAGTCATTGTGTTGAGCGACAACACGAAACTCGATAGCGTATCTGGATACCCTACTATCGAGTCGCTTGTAAGGATAGGCTCGAGACTTCCCGAACGGCCACACAAGCTGCGTGGTGGAAAACGAATGGCATACCTCTTCCAGTCTTCGGGGACATCTGGTCTCCCTAAAGCCATGATGATCACGCACCGAAACGGCTATCATTCAGGCATGCAATCGCTCATCACATCAGTTCAAGCCGCTCGCTTCGCAGGAGAAGAGCCTCTGAAACCCATAACCACCTTGGGTGTGATACCAATTTACCACTCCTATGGTATGATTGTCTGGATCCTCCGGGTCAACCTTCTCAAGAACACCAGCATCATGCTTCCAAAATGGAATCTCGAGCTCGCACTGAAAAGCATCCAAAAGTATAAAGTGACCCACCTCCCACTCGTCCCACCGCTAGTACGCCAGCTCGCCCAAAGTCCTCTAACAGAGAAATATGACCTAAGCTCAGTCATTGGCGCTGGAAGCGGCGCCGCCTACCTACCACCAGATGTTGCATATCAACTAGCCAAAAAGCTTCCACAAGGCGCTGCAATGCCGATTCCTAGCGGCTACGGGCTCAGCGAAGCAGCCAGTATTGCAAGTCCAACAGCGCCTGGAATCTTTGGCCTAGAGCCCGCACTACCTGGTATGATCGGTTATCTGCTTCCGGGGATGTCAGGACGAGTCGTCGACCCAGACACACTGAAAGACGTAGCCAAAGGTGAGAAAGGTGAGCTCTGGGCTCGTGGCCCCGTCGTGACGCCCGGGTACTTCAAAGATGCAAAAGCCACAGCTGAACTCTTCGCGGAGCCTGGTTGGCTGCGTACGGGTGACCTTGTCATGCGCGACGAGCAGGACCGGCTGCATTATCTGGATCGCCTGAAGGAAATGATTAAAGTAAAGGGTCTACAGGTTGCGGCGACAGAAGTCGAAGACACACTGCTCGATCATCCAGAAGGCCTAGTGCAAGATGCGTGCGTAGCAGGTGTGAACAATGGTCGTGGCGACGGCTCACTGTTCGTTCGCGCCTGGATCGTACTTACTGCGGAAGGAAAGAAGCAAGGCGAAGAACAAGTAGCGAGGAAACTTCATGAATGGGTCCAGGAACGTTTGAGTCGGCATAAGTGGTTGACTGGTGGTATTGAAGTGGTTGGCTCGGTAAGTCTACCTGAAGAGAAAGTCACAATATGGTTGCTAATGGTACGTTCAGATACCTAGAACGCCATCGGGTAAGATGTTGAGACGAGAGATGAGGGATCGGTATCATTCACGTCTGAAGAACGGCAGCAAAGCTAAGCTATAGTCTAGAACTTTGGAACAGGTTTAATGAATTTTCATTTTGGAGCTGCTTCTCTGTAGTTCGCTGTTTGGACATTAATCGTCGTCTTATCGCCTTGTTGCTCTCCTTGTCTAGCTACGGCTTCTTTCAGCGAGGTGCTGAGATTGAACATTACATGCAGAATTTACAGGATGTACTGTTTTGAAAGCGTAAGGCATCGAAGTGTCCCCCAGGTGCACAATGTCTCCTTGTCCCACTAAGAAAAGTCTCAGGACTTTACTGAAACGATTGAGAGTGCCAAAACCATAGCCGGACAATATCATTCGTTCATCTCCTTCTCTGCCTTTTGCTTCCTCTTCATCTTCTTCTTCATCTTCCGCTTCTTGTTCTTTCTCTTTGAAGCGGACGTAGAAGTAGACATTGCAGCAGGTGTGGGAACAGACGTACCACGCTTTCGTTCGACACGCTCATCCCGCGAACGTATTTCTCGTTCTAGATCTTGAACTTTTGCCTGGAGCTTTACCAAATGTTCTTCTTTGGCTGCTAGGGTCGCCGCATGTGCAACGGCATATTCTGACTTCAACTGCGCAAGTTTGGCAGATGACTGTTTCTGCTCTTGGGCCAGGTCACGCTCGCGTCGCCTTTTCTCTGTAGCCTTTCTCCTGAGATTCCTCTTATAGTTTTTACTGACACTCGCAGATGCGTTTCCGTTGCTGTCGGCGATTCCATGTGACTGCTTCATCTTAACTTCAGACTCTTCCTGCTTGTGTTCTGGCGCAAAGTCATTTTTCGTCCGCTCCACCTGAGCTTTCAAGGCTACAAAGCTCTCTTGCATCATCTGAAAATTAGCATTCGTTGTGTCATTCTCCGCCTCAAGCTCTGCGTTGCGCATGCGCAGTTTCTTGTTTTCATCCTTCTCGAGCCCCTTCTCGTTATCATTCCCGCACTTCAGTCGCTCAGTCTCCGCTCTCAGCATGCCATTCTCCCGCCTCAACTGTTTTACTTCCTCCTCCAACGCATCCCTGTCTTCCTTTATTCTCACATTCCAGTCTCTCAAAAGCCTCATCTCCGTCTTGGTGTTTTCGCTATGCCCCTCAGCTTTCGCCTTCCAATGCGCAATTTCCTTTTCCACAAGCGCGTTCTGTATCTGGGATTTTATCTCGCTCCTCTGCTTGACAGCTTCTTCCAAATACTCAATGTAATCTTTTGTGAGCTTCTTTTCCCGTTGCAATATCACTTCGAGGCGTTCTAGAGTTTCCTTTCCTAATGCGTTTTCGAGTGCATGACGCGTGGCAAACATGAACGTTTCATCCTCTGCAAACGGGGGTGCTGGGGAGGGTATATATGGGCTCGCTGATCCAGTAGCATTGACCTTCCGTTTTTCGGTGACTGGGGGCGTGGAGAATCGCATTTGTGGCGGTATGCCTTTTGGAGAAGCTGGGTCAGGTGGAAAATGGCGAGCTTTTTTCGGAGACTGTTGCTTTTCTGACCGAACAGGGACGGTGTTCTCCATTGTGATCGGAGGAAGTTAGCACTAATCTTTCCAGTGCTAATTTGTCAGAATCGTGCTCTAAACTGACTTTCAGAGTAGCTTTAAGAGTATTGTTTGGAGGAGTGTGTTTCTACTATATAAGCTTTTCGTGCGGTGAAGTGAAGTGAGAGCTATCATAAAGAGTGGACCGTGTCCATATTTCGTTTGTGAACCAAATCGAACATATCATGGAGTGAAAGTGAATCCGTATGCAGTTTAGTGCAACGTCATGTGAGTGAATTCAACAACGTCGCTACTATGGCCTTGAAGCTGATAACACTGTTCCCAGGAACCTAAGACAAGTCTCATTGCATACAACCAGTCCAGAACACGAAATCCGCACAGATATCTAAAAAAAACTATGGGAGCACGCTGAGTATTTTGGCAGGAAATCCCTTGCTAGGACTAATGTACACATCATGGTATACCAGAAGGACGGCCTCATCGCATACATTTCAGTGATTCTTCGCTATCCGAAATATCAAACAAACTCCCCAGAAAATGCCGCATAAAACACCTGGTACAACAAAAGATCTCACCTCGGTCTAAGACGCCACTCTACTACTTCTTCTTGAACAGCCCTTTCCCAAGCAGATTCTTCAGTTTACTCTCCTTCTCCTCATTGCTCATAACCGCCTTCCTCTTCCCCTCAGAAACACTACTTTCCTGAGACCGATTTGTCTGCGACTGAGCTGGGTCGTCTCTGACAGGCTCCTCGACTTTCAACGTTTGAGCTTTTGCTTGCCATTCTGATGCGAGTGTATGTCGGCTCGCCCTTGCTTCTGCGCTCGCGTTCTCCGCCCACTGAAACGTAACGAGTTCATTGTTGAAAAAGCGCAGATCCTGTACCAAACGTTTGTCGTCTTTAGGGACAAGGACTAGACGACCCGTAGGACCCGTGTTCTTAAGCTGGAAAGGCTCATTCTTCTTCTCCAAGAAGCCGCGAACAAATTCGTAGAGCCCAGCAGCAGTGTCGTTCTTATCAAAGGACATCTGAATAAGCGCACCGTCAGGCATGCGTATCCGTAGCGAACCGCCCTTCTCGGCTGCTGCCGCGATCTTAGCCTGCCGCTCTTTTTCTTGTTCTTCGAGTTCCTTGTCGGAGAGTAGACGCGTGTTCTTTGTCCTGTTTAGGAGCGCATTCTGATGTGCTTTCGCATGTTCAATGGTTGGAAGGTAGTCGCTTTCGTTGAACGCATTTCGTGCTGCTTGTGGAGTTGACGATGTTGGTGCCGAAAATATCTGGACTTTGCGAGATTTCTCAGACGACTGTGATGACTCTCCAGAAGGTTGTAGCGGAGGTTCAGTGGATTGTGCTGGTGCAGACGAAGCTGTCGATGTTGCTGCGGCTAGAGCTGCAGCAGGTGAAGTATTCTCGATGCTTTCCGCAGCATACTTCTCGGTCGAGATCTCAGGTTCGGGTGCAGGCTGAGTTGCAGGTTTCGATTCGACCTCCATGGGTTCTGGATCAGGCTCATCATTCCGCACAGTCTCACCAGCTACTGTTTCTGTAGCCTGAGGAGCGGCTTGAGCTGGGTCCGGTATTGAGGCTAATTGGTCAGTCGTCGAAGCATGCGCACCCTCTGCTCCAACAGAAGGCTCGGTAGGCTTGAAGTATTGTGATATTTGCGCCATGGCTTCTTCTAGTGGGGTGCCACTATTTCTATATGACAGTTTTAGCAAAGCTGATCCGCTGTCAAAGCCCAGTTGGCTGAGCGTCTGCTGCAGCTCGACAAAGCTCGATTGCTCCTTATGACCCGGCATGACGGTTATGACTGGTTGCTCATAGTGTAACCTTCCAGCACCGGATGCGCCACTCATTTCAGGTATACCACGTTGTGTAAAGTTGTAATTGGCCCCCTTACTGCTTTCGAAATGACGTAGAATCTCCCATAATGAGGTATTGCTTGCGAACTTGTTTGTAAGGCGTACATTCTTCTCAGTCGCTGGAAGCTGAAGTGCTACGGATATGACGGTGGGTGATCGTGACGCTTGAACGAGCTCTAATCTGGCGCCCTGTGGGAGGTTTGCAAGGCGTATTTGTTGGGAGAGAGAGATAGGCTTGTTGTTATATCTGTGTATGTGTTAGTGGCGGAAAATGCTTGGATTACAATGTTGCGTACTTCAACGTGAATTGATCTTTGTTGACACCAAACTTTTGGCAAGCCTCGTCCCGCACTTCGGTCAGGTACTTGGTGGGTGTAGTGGGGATCTTGAACGACCTCGCATACGAGTTAAAGACAACGACGTGCGACATTATGCTCGGATTAGCCGATAGAGATTATGTGCGAGCAGGAAGGCAGTAGGTGCGTTTGCGAGAAAGATGATACGTAGGTACCAGCAATCCCAACGGTGCGCTCTTCGGGTCGAGTTGCTTCGCTCAACGAGCAGAAGGAGGGTCGCGAAGTGCAGGAGCTTTGCTTCGGTGAAACTGAGGAGAAGATGGCTTTGGCCTGCCATCAAGAGGCAATTAGGGTCTGAGAGTACACGCAATGTTGGGGACGATGAACACCAGGTGAGGCGCTTACCAATCCCGTGAGCGTGCGCGTATGTATGGAAGCTGCCGACTCTATTCCGCAAAGTCTTGATGCCAGGTGCTGTTGTTTCTGAGAGATGGCGACGCCGCTGGTCTGAAAGTGCGTGCTGGCAGCGATGTAGAAGGCGGCAAGTTAGAGAGGAACGTGGAAGGCGACTTGGTTGCACCGAGTCTGAGGGCCAGCTGTCTTGTGGATTAGAAAGCCGGAATCTGATAAGCTTGTAACGTCGCCAGAATGCAGACTGGTGTTCTGGAAGCTTCGTTGTTCTGCGGCGTAGTGTGTCGGTGCCTGACTACGGAATCACTAAACGCATCCACGGTGATCGTCGGTGACGGAAGAGCGACACCCCGCCCCCACTAAATCTAGAGAGCGCTGTATGTCGCGCCTCTCCTAGACCAACAACAATCTCTATACCAATCTCTCTTGCAGGACCCACAAACATGTCTGGAACAGTGGAAATCAAATCGCCTGCTCAGTTGAGCTCCCTGCTATCGTCTTCACGCGTCGTAGTGGTTAATTGTAAGCCGCCGCCACCACCTCGCCTTTTGTTTGTTACTAATATGTACCTCCCGCAGTCTATAACGAGGAAAACATGTCCAGCAAAGCCATCGCACCGGTATATGACCAGCTAGCCAGCCAGCTCTCAAGACCAGGAAAAGTTACCTTCACGAAAGTCAGCACAGTACAGCAAGCACAGATTGCGCAGAGCTACAATGTCACAAAGTATGCACATATATGCAGCACGCCAGCACAGAAAAGCCATAATTCTAACCAAGACTATAAAACAGTACCCCTACGTTCATCATCTACAAGAACAACCAGCAAATACGCAAATACTCCGGATCCAACCCTGTCCAACTCTCGGAAGCAATCAAGACGCTCGCTGCGGAGGCCGAGAACGAGGGCAAAGGCGGCACCGGCTTCGCAAGTGGGAGCGGCAGCAGCAGTGGAAGCGGAGCTTGGACAGGCGCCAGCTTGCCGCGCGGATACAACGACGTCACCGACTCTGTAGATGTGCGTGGTCTCGATCTGCTCAATGCGGACAGCGATTTCGGAACCGTCAGGACGCTCTTTGAAACATCGGCACCATCATCACTAAACAAGGGCAAAGGAGCTGCGACTAGCTCAGAAGGAAACAAGGACTGGGTTGAGAGCGACGTGGACAATCAGCTGATGCTATACGTGCCTTTTACAGCAAACGTGAAGCTGCACACCATTCACATCACCTCTTGTGTCTCGGACAATGACGAAGATGACGACGAGGCACCCGTCCGACCAAAGACGATCCACGTCTGGATCAACCGCCAACACAACCTAGGCTTCGAAGAAGCAGAAGACATTCCCGCAACCCAGATCATTGAGCTCAAGCCCTCGGACTGGGACGAGCAGACACAGACCGCGAAGCTGGAGCTCCGCTTCGTCAAGTTCCAAAACGTCTACTCAGTCGTGCTTTTCGTCGCTGATGCCGACGGCGACAGCGAGAAGACGCGCATTGACCGCATACGTTTCGTCGGCGAGACGGGTGAAAAGCGCGAAATGGGCAAGCTTGAGAAGATAGGTGGAGACGACTGAAGGCTGGTTCCCTCTTCCCAGCGGATTGTTACATTTCTTTTGCCTCATTGATAGAGACACGCAACACAAATGGCAATGCCCCGTTAAGGGTTTACAGGTTCTGTGGATAGAATAGACATTGGACCAGACAATGTATGTGAAGCGCTTCTCTTCTGGAAACAGACAACAGCACATGTCTTCGAGAGTCTACAATCGGAGTTGCTAGTACTCCAAATAGTCATTGGCAATTGTGCATGTCCGCGCCTCTGCCCGAGACCTCACCTACATGTAATAGTAGTGTGAGGCCTGGGCAGTCTTGTCTCCAAGCAAAGCGCGTTTCAATTTAAGCATTTCTCGGCCCTTACTCTGCCATTGATAAGGGCAATAGAGTAGGAATTTGACATCCATGCTAGCTCAGCGTCGACAACATTGTCATCATCATTACCATCACCACCATTGTCACACCTCACTCACTCACACACGCATACGCCAGGCAGCACTGGGACATGGTGTTTTGGCGTGAACCAATCGTCACATTTCATGATTTTGAGTGACACATGCTAGGTACGTTCAGGAACCATCACTGTCCATTTGCCATACTCCGATAATCGTGCCATCCTTTTTATATGGTATGCTGTGACGTTCCGAAATCGTGTCGAGCCGCCCGTTTGTGAAAAAGAGACCGAACACCCAGGACAGAATCGGAAAGAAGGTCGATCGTTCGCCGTGTTTGCTTCATCCACCGCGTATCATGAAACCATTTAGTGACCCGCGCGCCTCGACTCGGCAATGACCTTGGTCATCTCGTCGACCTTTCTCTTTGAGCGGCCGAAGGTACCGAGCTGTTATAATGTCAGTGTGTGTTCTGTGTTGTGTACCGTGGATAGAGCGAATGCGAAATCCTATCGTATCATGGGCGGAGTAAGACATACCCTCTTCTTAGCCAGACGACGGGCACGCTTGTCCTTGGAGTTTCGGAGCAATTCAATGATGCGCTTCTCGTAGGGGGCAAGACTGTAGAGACGACGAGCGTTAGCGATCCGTTGCACAGATAATTGCGCGGTCTTGCGTTTGAGCAAGCTCCGGAATGTAACGTACCCAGCAACCTCCTTGGTGATCTCACGGACGAAGGCAGTGCGCTTGGACAGGAAACCCTTCCTCCTCGAGATCCTGGGAGCGGGAGTCCTGGGGGTGACCTCTGTTCGCCATGTTAGCGTCCATCCAACGATTTTTTTTTATCTCAGTTGTAGCGGTTCCGGGGCGTCGAGAGCGGTGCGCGGGTGAGACGTACTGTGGCCGGCGTTAAGGCCAACGATGAGGCCAGACTTCTGCTTGACTTCTTTCGGCATCGTGACGGTCGTGATGTTGTCGGTTGTCGATGAGTTCAAGGTCGTAGTTTTGCGAGGGTAATTTTGGCTCGGCTGTGCGGTGGTGCCAAGATGGCGCTAGCTGTAAGCAGGCACGTGCCCTGACTGGAGCCATCGACGGTACGAACACCACACTACTTGTGCTAGACACTCCTGTTACAAAATCTTCTTTTTAAATTTACGGATCTTGCACGAAAGGTTTGGAAGACTCATATCAATGACAATGAATCAGAAAGCATTCGTAGAAGACGTGTGCGCAATAGCAAAGAAGGAATATTCATACCATCGCAAAGTATTGTCCGTCTGTTGATTCGACTAGCACAATAAATTATTCCTTCGAGACTACACAGTCTAATTCCCTTTCCTCCTTAAAATTTGCCTCTCTCATCTGAGCTCACTTGTCCAATCATCCAAAACATCAGGGAAGCTCAAAAAATAAAGATGACCCAAAAACCCTATGCCGCAACCTTACTATCTTCCCCCATCCAATCCATGGCGAGCGAAGAAAGGCTGCGGGCCGATATGAATCTAGTGGATGGTTTAGGTGACAAATGGCGGAGATGAGGGTGTGAAAACTGGAATGTTTATATACCAGACAATCAAGTGATTACAATTGATGGATTTTCTCAAATCGTGGGTAAAGCTAAACTACAGCTTCGCCTTGGCCTTTGCATCCTCCTCCTCTTGAGCCTTTACCTTCAAGACTCTCCTCAAAATCTTACCGCTTACAGACTTTGGAATCTCATCCACCCACCTCACACCACCCCTCAGCCTCTTGTGGTGAGCAACCTTTGTGCTCAACCAATCCACAATCTCCTTTGCATCTGCGTCAGTCTTTGCGAGCCCATCTTTTGGCACAATGTATGCCCTGGGAAGCTCTGTTGCTTCGTCTTTGCTGTATACACCAATTACTGCCACATCGCTGCAAGAGAAAAAGAGATTAGCAAAGATCCAATGTGAGATTTTTGGGGCAAACATACTTAATCTTCGGGTGAGAGACCAGAATACCCTCGAGCTCCGCTGGTGGCACCTGGAAACCCTTGTACTTGATGAGTTCCTTGACGCGGTCTGTAATGTAAAAGTTGCCGTCTTTGTCTTGGTACCCGACATCACCAGTCTTGAAGTACCCGTCGGCTGTCTTTGCATGTGCAGTTCCCTCAGGGTTGTTGAGGTATCCCTTGAAAACGTTTGGTCCCTTGATCCAAAGCTCACCAACCTCACCAACCGGCATTTCCTTCTCATCTGGCGACATGTATTTGGCTGTCTGGTAAGGCAGTAGCTTGCCGACTGAACCAATCGTCTTGTTCCAGTCCTGCCATGGCTGAGTATGCGTGGTAGGGCTCGTTTCTGAAAGACCGTATCCCTGCTTGACAGGAATCTTCAGTCTGTCATATACTGCATCCACGAGCTCTCGCGTAAGCGGTGCAGCGCCAGAGTTCATCATTCGAATGGTACTGAGATCGTATTTCGACACCACAGGGCTCTTGCTCAGGAGAAGAACAATTGGCGGTACAACATATGCGAATGTGATTTTGAGTTCTTGGATGAACCTGCAAAAGTCTTCAAGATCAAACTTTGGCATGACAACAAGCTGGAGACCGGAGAACAAGCTTTGGTGGATCAAACACGTTAGACCTGGTCAAGATTAGCAGATGCTTTCAGGTTTGATTACGTGCCTTCGGCGTACCGTAGATATGGAAGAAGGGCAAGAATGCGAGCAGCTTGTCTCCTTCACCAGTCGGTCCTCCTGTTGGCTTGAGATTGCCAGCTTCACCAGCCTTGATCATCAAGGTGTTGGCCACAATGTTTCGGTGGGTAAGCATAACGCCCTTTGGATGACCCGTGGTGCCAGAGCTGTACACTAGGAATGCCAGGTCTTCTGCTGGGTTGCTCGCCTTGGTCCTCCGCCACTTGGAAGATCCTGCTGTGTTGATAATGCTGGTGAAATGCTTCACTTTGTATGAAGGGTCTTTCTGATCTCCCATTACAATGACCCTATCCAGAGGCATACCAACCTTCTTCGCCGCCTCTTGTGCATTTTTGATAAAGGGCATCTGTGTTACCAGAGCCTTTGCGCCAGAGTCTTTGAGCTGGAAAGTAAGTTCCTCAACCGTGTAATTTGGGTTCGCAGGCGATAGCACACCGCCAGCCCAGTGACAACCCCATGTTATCGCCGGGGTGTCAATACAGTTAGGTGTGTACAATGCAAGGACGTCGCCCTTCTGCCAATCCCATTGTGCCTTCAGGCCTTTGCCAAAAGTAATGGCAGTTTCCCGGACCTGTGCATATGTATAGGACCGCTTGGTGTAGGGGTCAAAGTAGATTACTTGTCATAACCATTAGCTCAACATCCAATAGAAACACAACGTCGGTCGCACGTGTGATTACCTTTATCATCTGCAAATGGCTTTTCTTTTCTCTCAAACAGAAACGCCCACTAGAAACGTCACACAGAGGTCAGCAAATCAAGCCATGATACGAGCTTATTTCCGAGACGGGAAACTCACAAGATCAACGTCTGGAATGGGCAAGCTGGGGTACTGGCTCTCGGAAGGCATCTTGGCAATCAAAGTTCACCGTTGTAGTATGCGACTCAGCTTACAGTAAGACAAAGTCACGGAAGATACAGGGTGTAGAGTGAAAGGGAACCAAAACAAGAAGGACAGTGGTATACCACATTGGACCTCGGGCATGCGCCCTATGATCGGGGCGGGAGCCTGTCAAGCGTCGGCGATAGTGTTTAAGCCGGGGTACGTCCCCACATCTGGGGATGCCATGACCGAGGCTCTTTCCATATGCGGCCTTAGCGCAAAGAGAGCTGGTCGCGCCCGAGGTCCGTCCTTGTTTACGCAGGACAACTGATATCGGCGTCAGTCCATGTAAAAAGAATCGAGAGATATTCTATCTAGCAACCGACAGACTGACATCATGCCGGGCTGGCAAGAAGCCACTGCGGTGGAAAAGCTCTCCTCCAACACCTACTCCTGCACATTATACGATGATTGGTGCATCGGAACCGGTACGTTATCAATCCAAGATAGCCATCACAATAGGCCCTTCTGACTGATGTACACAGTTCCAAATGGCGGATATGTTACCGGATGGTAAGGGGCACCTTGCCAGCATGCAGCATGCACAACATGTATCCATGTCCGCTGACCAAACCATGTCAGTCTCCTAGAGGTAGTCAAGGCGCATTTTAACACCACCCTGGCGGCGCAAAACCAACCTCACACAATCGCCCTCCATGTGGAGTTTCTCCGGCGAACTCAAGCTGGCCCAGCAACCTTCACCGTCGACGATGTCAAGCTCGGCCGCCAGACGTCCGTCGTGCACGTGAGCATGCAGCAAGATGGACGACGAGAAATCGTCGCCTATGTAACAAACTCCAACATGGATACGGAATCCGGCCTCACTTACGACACAAAGTACACGTTCTCACCTCCCATGGCCCCTGTTGACCTCTCCAAGCTGGAAAAGGACCAGGACCCAGTGTGGGAACGATTTGGCGAAATGCCATATGCCAAGTTCCGCAAGGCAACTACCAAAGTCCTATTCCACTTTCCGCGGGAAGTCAAGCCTGCGTCCAGCACTGCAGACGAGTGGCTCTGCTTTTCTGATGGCAGCAACTTCACCGACTCGTCCGTTGGGTTCGTCGCAGACATGTTTCCGCAGCTCAACGAGGCGTTCAAGGAAAAGGGGACAGGCCCGTTCTGGTACCCGACGTTGCTGCTCAATCTCGACGTCAAAAAGGCGCTACCGCCAGGCGGCGTCAAATGGCTACGGGTCCGGGTCGAGATGAAGAAGGTTTGCAATGGAAGAATGGATCTCGAGGTGTTTGTGCATGATGCCCAAGGAGAGCTGGTCGCGTTGAGCCATCACGTGGGACTAATAGTAGACGCTAGCAGGAACACGGCTGCGAGACGGGTTGGTGACGCCAAGATATAGATGTGACGTAGGTTCGAACTACATACGGGTCCCTAATATTGCTGTTGAACATGACGCATGGTAGCCATGCATGACCATGACAGCATGATTTCCACGAAGCAGAATTGTGCAGCAGTTGCATGGCAACAAAGAATATAGAGATATACGGAGTTGTTATGCCTGGAGTAGAAGAATTGAACATCTTGAATTTTTTTTCCCAAACTGCCATACATTTCGGCTTGCACGTATTGCTAAGCCGTTTGATGCAGACACGGAATGCTATTATACATCGCTCCGCTTTTTTTCTGGGACAAACGCCGACAATGCCATCCATACACATAATATCCACCACTGCACAATGCTCCATCTCCATTGCTCATATGTACTCTGTCGATGGGCTGATGAACCGATGAGGAAAACGCTTATTTGCCCTTGGGGTTGTTATACTGCTGCTCGTAGAACTTGTCTGGCCAAACAGGCTACACGACACACATTAGCCTCTGCTCACCCACACGTTTTCTCGCCAATGCAGCAAACAACTCACCTCGCTCTGCTGACTGCTAAAGTTCTTCTTGAAATGCTCTGAATCCGGTCCTCTGTTGGGTCCGTCGTGCCTTCCATCGTTCGCCGTCGAGCTACCTGCAACGCACGTTAGCAAATTCTGCACTACATGAGCTCTCCAGATAGCTAGGTCTGGGGATCTCAAAAGTACCCGTACCACGCTGGCTCGCAACCGCGGGTGTATGTGTAGGGTGAGCACCGCCAGTGGAGAAGCGGTCTTCGATGTTCTGTACTCCCTGCGTCTTGTAGGGGTTGGGGAACCAGTATTGACGCATGTAGAGGTAGTAGCCGAAGCCGACGGCACCGCCAGCCATGAAGATTTTCGGAACAGAAAGAGGAGACATGTTTGCTCGCGTGATGTCGCTTTCGCCTAGTCACAATTGTATGGTCACGATCGTGGGTGTGGGTGTGGTGGCTGTGGAGAGAATAATGATGTAGGCGCGTAGTGTTCTTGAAGATATCAAAAGCGACCAAGAGAGATGATTAAAGCTTGGGTTTGACGTCTACAGCGGAAACAAGGCAGTTTTTAGGGCCGTGGAGAAATAAGCAAATCGTGCAATCGATGTCACGATCTGAGCGACCTTTCTGTCTAGCCCATTCAACCGTCCAATTGCGCGCAATGGGTAAATGTTGTATTGCTGTCGCGATGGTCGCGTCATGGTTGCGTACATTAGGAAAAGCTCCCGAAGGAACAAACACGGGCCAGATTTATGCTGCGCCACATTTGTGTCGCCCAAGAAAACGCTGACGTAACGTCTACTGTGGCTCAACCCATGTGGCTGGTGTATAATTTTAGTTGGGAGCAACCTTGGGGGAAAGTGGACACGCTACCTATCTTGCATTGCATGTGAGACTGATTATCCTGGCCCCTTTGCGCCCACGCGACAAGAGGGTTTCCTGAGAAAAAGACGGGATTGGCACCAGAGTGGACTGTTTGCTGAGCAAAGCTTCATGAATACCCGGCAGAACAGAAGCTGGGACGCAGCCACGGCCACAACACTTTACGCGCAATCAAGATATGGACGGTGATCCCGCCGTCGAGCCTGAAATCGATGGCTTTACCCGCATCTTGCCATTGCCTTACCGCGTGGCCATCGTCATCGTGTTTGGTACGCATCCCTCTACCACCCGCTGCACAATCACTCGTGGTTTCGACTGACAACTCTCCAACAGGAATATGGGCATGGGGTCTCAACCTGCACTACCTCTCCCTCATAAAGATCGATGTCCCCTCTCTAATCCGCTACCCATCGCGCTCCTCTCCGCACCACCCGCCGCATCACCTCTCGTGCTACCGCATTGCGACCTTTCTCTCCATCCCCCTCGCCCTCTCGCTACTCCTATTCTGGACCATCACCCACGGCAACCCCAGAGCAATCGCTGACTGGGAGATTATCCCCAATCTCTACCTCCTCGTCCTTGTCGTAGGCTTCATCGTGCCCGTTCCCTTTGTTAGCCGCAATGGGCGCTCCCGCACACTCGCGACACTGAAGCGCATCAGCACAGGGGGCATTGCCGAAGCACAAGATGGGAAATTCGGAGACATACTGCTTGCTGATGCGCTGACAAGTTACGCCAAAGTCCTGGGTGACTTGTTCGTTTCGCTATGCATGTTCTTTTCGTCTGGACAACGTTCGACGGCGGCACCGAATCGCAACTGCGGCGGCACGTTCTGGGTCCCGTTTATAATTGCTATACCTTCGATGATCCGCCTCAGACAATGCATCACGGAATACTACCGAGTTAAGAGAGGCAACGAGCGCACCGGTCAGATTAACCCTGCTACTGGATGGGGTGGTACGCACCTGGCCAACGCGGCAAAATATTCGACTGCGTTCCCCGTCATCATCCTGAGCGCTTTGCAGCGCTCGCCCGACCCCTCGAGCTTCGGCGTCTCACAAGCCACACTCTACCGCATGTGGCTTGTCGCAGTCATTGTAAACTCAGGCTATTCCTACTACTGGGATATAGCTAAAGATTGGGATCTCACCCTCTTTTCCAGTGCCCGTGTGCGAAATTCGCCCGAGCACCCCTGGGGCCTACGCCGCCACCGCTGGTTCCATGCAAAAGAGTTTTACTACGCCGCCATTGTCATTGATGCCTTGCTGAGGTGCACATGGAGTCTGAAACTCAGCGTGCATCTGGATCATTTCAATGATCTCGAAGGCGGCATTTTTACCATGGAGGTGCTAGAGGTGCTGAGGAGATGGATATGGATATTTTTCCGTGTAGAGACAGAGTGGGTGAGGAATCATCGCGGCCCGGCGCCTGATGATGTCTTATTGGGAGATGTGGGCGCAGGGAATAGGTATGATGATGACAGCGATTAGACTTGATAATATTAGATCTGTACCTTTTTTAATGGATTTGCTACGTATTTATTGCCTTGATTCAGATCACCAGTTCTGAAAGTTGCGCCCGTTCCTGTCATCCATCTGCTTTCACGTGTCACGATTATTCAATAAATGAACTATATAGTTACCACATTCAAGTCACGAGTAACCGCTTATTGACATGTTTCATCCAGTTTGCATTGAACGAAATTATCTAACACAAAAAAAAAACAAGCGCAGAATTTTCTTCATTCCTCAATCCCTTTAATCAAGCCTAGCATGCATCCGGTTGCAAAATCTCTTTCGACACCCAGTACAGCCCATCCCCTTCTCCCTCTACAACCCCCCACCATATACAAAAAGCGAAAAAAGAACTCAAAAGCCGCATAATAGTAATCCACATTAGCTTTTCTACTTTCCCCTCACATTTCTCTGTGTACTTGTTACCATTTCCGCTTTTACCACCACCACTACGATAACGCATCATTACGCCCAAGTCAAACAACCCGTCCTCCCTTCTTACCTACAGAAAAAAAAATGTATACCTCTCCGCACCCTGAAATCACCATCCTACATCCCTTCCTTTACATCAAGAAGCAAAAAAAAACACCACCATGCATCCCATGTATCCCTTCATCTCCCAGATGATGAAAAAATTAACCACGCAGCACGAATCCAGAAAGTCAATGGCGAAAATGACCAAGATCAGTCGAACCCACCAGCCCCTTCCCTCCCCTGAGATATAGAAAATATAAAAAAAAAAGTCATTCCTATTTTTTCGTTCGGGTACTTGACGACAAAAGAAGAGAAAAGCTGCGAATAGAAAGGGGCTTGTGAATCTAGAGAAGGGTGGGTTGGAAAAAGGGGGGAAAGAAAAAGAAGGGATGGAGAGAGAAAAAGAGTACATGGAAGCATTAATGCAAAGGTGCGGCAGAGAAAGCGGAATGAACATCCGAGGTGAGTGGGAGCTACATAGTTGCGTTGAGGCATTTGACGAGAGAAGAAAAGAAGGAGAAGAAGATCAAGGGGTATGTGTTCGTATAAGAGTGTGGCAAGTGATATATTTCTCCTTTTTGTTGTTAAAACCGCCAGACTGAATAAAATATAACAAAATCTTCTAATTAAGAAAGCCCTTGCAACCGATTGAGCCGCAGAGACAAGGGATACGATCTGTGGCGTCGATTTCACGCTCAAACTTGTAGTCGTATGTGAGTTCCTCGTCTAAAAAAGACATTGTTAGTACCATTGTATATACAGATCGAATGAGGCTAGGGGGAGATGAACTTACCCGAGTGAATGTCCCTCAATGCATAGATAACAATACGCTTGGTATTGTCAACACGGATAATCTTGGCGGTGCAATTTGGTGTGCAAGAGTGATTGATAAAGCGGGCAATACCACCCATTTTTGTCGCATCAATAACGGTATCTTCGTCAATTCGGAAGAGGTAACTCGATCCTACGCCTTGCATGTCGTACTTGGCTTCTCGCAAGTCGGCCACACGCTGCCGTACCTTTTCACCCACATACTCGATAATCATGTCGTTGACAGCAATGGGCTCCTGTGCGTACAGACCCCAGTTGTGAATGGCTGAACGGTCAAACTTGACAAGCTTCTTCCGCTTCTTAAGCTGATTGAAACGAAGAGCGTCACCTTCAGCTCCGGAAAGAGTTTTGGAAATGTTGATGTCGTTGACCATGCGGCGGTTATTGGCACGATTGGCACGTGAGTTTGCCGTTGATGCCTTGGCACTCGTTTGGAATTTGAAGCCTTCCACTGACACCGTATTTCGCTCTTCTTGCTTGGCACGGCGCTGGCGTTCTTCGCGCTCTTTTTGCACACGGATACGATGAGGCAGGTATTTTGACTTCTCCGACTCGCGAATCTTCTTGATTCCTTCTGTACGAGCTGAGCCGGTTGGATTGGGAACATAGTACCCTTCGATCTTGGTCTCAGTACGGGAGACACCTTCCTGGCCGTTGCGGTTGAGATGCTTGATAGACTTTTGCTTCCAGGCCCATGATTGCGCGTCTCCAATGTTAGCAGGGGCAACGGGTTCAATGGCCTGTTTGAGGAGACGCAAATCTTCTTCGTCTTTGAGTAGATGTTGCCAACCATCAATGTCCATAACAACACTGAAGTCGTCATCGACCGTCTTTCGGGGTATGTCGTGAGATACACTCCAACATACTGAAGATGCTCGTTCATCTTGCTCTGGAGTGGTCTCCTCGACTACTGCCTCTTCAGCAATCTCCTTGATCTCCTTGACTTCAGGTGCATCCTCTTCTGCAGGTGCTTCAGCCTCTGTGGCCTCCGCCTTCGCAGCCTTCGCTTCTTCCTGAAGTTGCTTCTTGGTCTTCTTCTTGGGCTTAGCAGTAGCCTTCTTCTTCAGCGATGTGAGTGTTTCGGGAAGTTCGGTCGTCTCGATAGACTTTTCTGCTTCGTCCTCTTGGGTGACAATGACTTCAGGTTCCGTCTTTTCCATCGGGCTTCCTTCCACGCCGAATATTACATCTGCCTCTTGTTCAATCTTTCTCAGCCTCCTGAAGCCCTTGAGTGCTTTGTCGGCCTTCTTCCAAATTGGAGATGAGCGTGGTAGAATTGCAAGGACCTGTTCCAGTTCTTTCTCTGCCATGTTTTCTGGGTCTTTATGAATGCAATGGGCAAGCAGACTTCTCGCGTGCGAATCATCCATTTCTTCATCGCTCTCTTCGCCCCAGCCAGTCTCGATGCGACGCCGCTTGGCACGATGAGCTCTCGAAGACTCTTCTACTTCATCCTCAACATCTGTGGAAGGAGCCCGGCTAATAGGCCGGCTTTCTTGCTCTTCAGTACCGCGTGTCAATTGACTGCGATTCTCGTCATCCGACTCTTCTGGCTCAAACATCTCAAGCATCTGGCGATGCAGACCACGAGCCACACGAGGCTTGGGTGCGGACGCCTTTCTTCGCTCGTCGGCAAATGCATTGACAACCTTTGGAGGCTTCTTCCCACGTCTCGTGCTTGGATCGAAACCACCAAGGCCTCTGCGGCCTCCACGGCCTCCAAAGCCCCCGTTGCGACCTCTGGGAGTGCCTGCGCCAAAGGCGTCGAAACCTGGTGCGAGCAGCGCTGGTGGTCGCACATCGTCGTCCTTCTTTGGCGGGCCTGGAATGTTGAGCTTCCGACGCTTTTCCACGTGCAGATCGGGATCCAGCAGCTCCAGTATGGTGGGTGCAGCCAATTTGGTCTTGATATCGCTCAGGAGCTTTTCCAGTAACTCCTGCTTGAGGATATCCATCGCAGCCCGTACAGGATCGAGCGCTTCTGCCCGCTGCTTCTTTTCCCATTCCAGGTCCTCTGCCTCTTCCTCCTCTATCCGTTTTTCGATAGCCTTCCGCTTCTTTTCGGCAATTACACGCTCGGGACTGGGACTTCGCTCGTAGTTGGGATCGCCGTATTGATTGCACTCCATGTTCATGACATACGTGAACAGAGCCTGCATGTGGCATTCATTGTAACACCGAACAGCCTCGTCCTCTCCGCGCTTCGATTCTTCGAAAGTCACGTAGTAACCTGTCGGGTCGCACCGTACTGCAGTCCACCGAAAGTTCTTTAAACGCTTCTTCAAATGTTCGATTGTGGTGCTGAGGACAGGGACGTATGCGTGCGCGATAAAAATGTAAGGCTTTCGCTTCAGCGTAGGCTTGATCGGCTCTCGTTCGATGAGGTAGGAAAGCGCGGCCTTTCGTGTTAGCGGTTCTCGTGGCATCATTATCATCGGACGGGCACCCTTGCCAGAGGGTCCCTTGGGAACATTGGCAGGCAAGTCGAAGTTTGCAGGAGCTGTGGGCGTCGCGGCGCTACCCGTTTTGGCAGCATGTTTGGCTCGCAGCTTCTCCTCCTCTTTACGACTCTGCTGCACTGCTACATCCACCAATTTCGAACATCTTCGACCTTCGCGATCGGATTGTACCTTGATCGTGTGCTGGGCCAGGCGCTGGTTTGTGCCTTCTCTTTCAGCTCGCTTTGCCGAAGTGCTTGCTTTCATGCCGGTTGTACCACGTCCGGGTGGAGTGTCGCGAAACTTGATTAGACATATTCCCAGTGGACTACCATTGTCGGGGTGTACTTGATTGCGCACCGTCTCTACTTCGCCGTAGGCGGAAAAGAAACTGCGCAGCTGGACATCGGGGGTCAATGGATCGAATCCTGTGACGACCACTTGGGTCGCAGGACCGGGACCACATGATATGCGCTGATCGAAAGAGTAGGGCTTGGCTACATAGGGAGCTATTCTCAGCTTGGATTTCGGGGCGCCTGTGAAGGAAGTCTTAATGACATAGTTCCCAGTGGTATAGCCGGCAATGGCCAAACGCGGGTCGGGGGGAGGAGATGAATCGCCCTGTAACACAAGTCAAGTTAGCCTTAGCGTCACAGGGCGACCACATCTATGTATGTATATGTATGTAACCTTCACGTACCTTATCCAGTATTGTGCTGTATTTCGCCGTCCCCTTCGCTCTCTGTCTTCTATCAAGTTTTGGGTCAAGCTGTGCGTCGTAGGTAGAGCGCTGGCCTAGCACGCCGTCGGCTGGGAAGACGGATCTGCGCGTCTCGGGTGGTGTGTTTATAGGTGTGATGGTATCGGCGACATTGTTGGATGCGCTCGATGGGGCCGCGCGTAACGAGGATGAGGTCGCGTGCATCGTCTCATGCGAGAGCTTGGATGACCGCGGACTGGGCAACTTGCCCGGCGGAGAAGAATCTGAGTTGGTCAAAGGTGTGAGGGCGTGTAGAGTATTATTGTGACCAGAAAGCGACATGGTGGAAGGAAGGCGGAGGCGGTGGACGCGGTAATCGTAGGGGCGGAGGAATCCGAGTCAACGTCCTCTAGCAGATGGCTAGGGCGCTGCGCATCGTTCCTGGGTCCTGTATATTCCTGTTCCCAATGCCGCACGTTTTTTTCCCCACTGTCGTCGACACGACAGTCCACGCTGGGTGTGAAGAGATGAATGAATTTTCGAGGTATGGAGCTGATTGCCGTAGTCACTGGTCGTCTTTTTCGCCGTCTAATTTTCCTGACATGGGCCTGGGTCTCCAGACCCAGTTTCTGATGGCTACACCCTGACAGCGCACCTCAGTACTGATCGACTTCTTTGTACTAGCACGCGTGTGCTCCTTCCATACTTGTATGACGGCGAGTAATGGACGAAGAATGGGCAGGGGCGGCGCCACAAGCTGGAGTACTCGATGCAGCGGCAGACCTGTAACAGGGCTGCTGTAGGAAACAACGCGCACCCGCGCGGTGAAGACGTGTCAGGCGGACCGGACAGGGGCGGAAAGGGGAAAAAGAGAGTGGCAAGGTAAGCAGATGAGATGCGCGATCCAGTCCTCGGCGCTCCTCTCGCACAGATGGGGGCTGGTGTTGAGTGAGGGTGGTTATTCACGAATCTGAGGTTCTAAGGTGAGGTTGCGGATCCCGGCCGCCAAGCTAGTGGCCCTTAGCAAAGAAAAGGAGAGTGCTTTGATTGCCAACCATCCTTCTTCAACTCGACTCTTCTCGGGCAATGCGCCTTTCGGACATAGTCAACACGGTCGCATAATCTCCTGCATCCACTCCTGCTCGGGACTGCCGTCCCGAGGCCACATCTCACAATTGCGCAACCAGCTTTACCAGAGCACGTACCAGGCACGCCTTGTTGTGCCAACTCTGACGGCGTCATCGCCTCGATTCGCGCCTGCGGCCACGCTAGCACGGCCACACAGCCTGAGAGAGACATGGACACGGCAACAACACGGAGGAATCATTTGGCAAAAAATTCATCTATGGCCTCAAGGCAATGCTATTCTGCCGAGTAAACGGCACATGAGGATTAAGTATGGACGTTGAGTGCATGTAATTGCACTACGTCTGCTGCATGTGACACCAAGTTTTTTGGGCTCACTAGACATTTGTGTGCAGAGTAAGGCCCAAGTTTGTGGACAAGGGCCGAATTGTGTGCATACTTGTAACCCAGATGACATTCCATTCTTTTTTTTTCTTTTGGGTATATACCCTCAATCCTACCCTTGTATTCTCATCCATATCTTTTCTTGTATATAACCTACCATTTACTCCACAAATTTGCCCTCGACCCATCCCTTCCTCTTAACACCCAACTCAACTGCCGCACTGCCCCAGTCCTCTCCATGATTGTGTCCAGACTTGCCATCGCTCCCTCCAATTCCCGCTCTCATGAGGCCCTGCTCGTCGCTCAATAGCGTCAACAGTCCAAAGATGACGGGCACATTGTTGTCTAGCTGCAGCCTCATGAGGCCGTGGCTGACGGCGTCTGCAATGTACTCAAAGTGCATCGTCTCACCCTTGATGAGCACACCAATGGCAATTATGGCATCAAATGGTTGGTTGGACACTTTGGCAGCGGATTGCCCAGTGAGCGCAGTCAAGTCGGATGTGGAGCCAAGGAGGTCAGCCGCTGCGCCTACGACGCCCGTGTTGGAGGACTGGATTTGGGATGCCGAGTATAGTCTATTGTACTGACTGTTAGCTTGACATTCCTTGGATCCACTCGTCTTTTCACAGCTAACAAGAAAAGCATATTTCACATACTGCTTGACTGCGTAAGGCAGCTCGTAGCTTCCAGGTACACTCTGCACGACCACGTTCTCATCCTTGACTCCGGCTTCCCTCAGTTTCTTCCTCGTGCCCTCGAGCAGTGCGTCGATAATCTTGGTGTTCCATCGTGCGTGAACGATGCCGATGCGCAGCCCAGAACCTATTCATGTGCCGTCAGCATGCAGCTCCCAAGGCGGTCGAGGATTGTAGTTGTGGTGGGGGCGGGGTTGGCATTGCTATGCGAAAGCTACGGACCGTCGTATGTCTTGGGCGCGCCGGGACCTTTGAGAGATGCCATAGTAAATATCCGTATAAATCTAGGTGGATGTGTGGGAAGATGTGAAGTGTAGAGGTGAATGAGTGGGTGGCTCCGGAGTGGGCTGGGTATTGTCAGCTTGCTTGCCAGAGCGGGTTCAAGGATGCAGGAACCGGCGCACTATCCATGAGGCTGCCCCACAGCCGAGAGAGCAGGGACCCCAGGTCTTGCGATGCGGTCATCGGAACAGGGGTGTCAGATGCTTGCGCAATGACCAAGACCTTCACCACAACGTTTCATGCTGATATACATACTGCCCTCAAGTGCACAACTGCAAGCAAAAAGAAAACGAGTAAATGAAGAGATATTGTGTTCATTCCGTCTAAGTACCAGAAGTGGTCCAAGACCAATTGCCCCGCATCCTATATATCGTAAAGTTCAGTGCCATACACATAAGCTACGTCCCGAGCTTCCATTCATAAATCCCAAGCCCAGTTCAAACCCAAACTGTACACAACTTCTCTATCCCAGAGAACGCCATGTAAATCATACAACCGCCTGCTTACTCAACAGTGACCGACTTGGCAAGGTTACGGGGCATGTCAACGTTGACACCCTCGGCAACCGCCATCCAGTACGACATGAGCTGCAGAGGAATGACGTTGATGAGACCCTGGAGAACGTCGACGTTCTTGGGCACCTCGATCTTGTCCGTCTTGTCAGCAGGGAACTCAGGGTCGTTCTCGTTGCAGATGATGATCGGACGGCCGCTGCGGGCAATGACCTGCTGGTATGCGTTGAGCGACTTGGCGAAGATGTCGTCGCGGGTGAGGATCATGACAATGGGGAGGTTCTCGTCGACCAGAGCCAGGACACCGTGCTTGAGTTCTCCAGACATGACGGCCTCGCAGTGGAGGTACGAGATTTCCTTAATCTTCAGGGCACCCTCTAGGGCAGTGGCGTGCTGAGAGCCACGTCCGAGCAGGAGCAGAGACTTCTGGTTCTTGAACCTCTCACAGAGCTTCTTGATAGGCTGGTCGAGCTTGAGCACCTCCCTGAACTGGTCGGAAATCTTGCCAAGACCCTCGACAATTTCCTCACGCCTCTTCTGCTTGGATGCACGATCCTCACTGAGGGAGAGAGCGAACATGACCATGCAGACAAACTGCGAAGTGTAGGCCTTGGTGGAGGCAACACCGATTTCGGGACCGGCGTTGATGTGGACACCGCAGTGGGTGAGGAGAGAGATGGAGGAACCGACAACGTTGACGATACCAACAGTCAGGGCACCGCGCTCCAAGCAGTAGCGGAGAGCACCGAGAGAGTCGGCAGTCTCACCGGACTGGGAGACGAAGACGCAAGTGTCGTCACGGAAGACGGGTGCTTGACGATCAAGGAAGTCAGAGGCCAACTCGACGGCAATGGGGATCTCGGTAAGCTCCTCAAAGACACCACGGACAGCCATGCAAGAGTGGTAAGAGGTACCGCAGGCAATGAAGATGATTCTCCTGCATCGCCTGATGGTAGAGATGTACTGACGGAGACCACCCAGTGTGACGGTCTTGTTGACGGGGTCGAGACGTCCACGCATGGCGTTGACGACGGACTCGGGCTGCTCGAAAATCTCCTTCTGCATGAAGTGGTCGAAGCGGCCCTTCATGATCTCCTGGAGCTGAATCTCGAGGGTTTGGATGGTACGGACGTTGGACGATCCGTCATCCTTGTGCAGGCGGTGGATGTTCAGCGAACCCTCGTGGATGTGGGCAATGTCGTCGTCCTCGAGGTACAGGACCTTCTTGGTGTGCTCGACAATGGAGGATGGGTCGGAGGAGAGGAAAAACTCGGTGGGCATTGGGGCACCGTCGTCGGAGAGGAAAGCACGGGATTGTGATCGGTGGAGGAGCGACTTGTCTGGGGGAGCGAGCAGGTTGTTGGACTTCTTCAACGCAACGTTGTGGGAAGCACTCTCGGCGGGGAGAGCAGCTCCCTCATCGTTGTACTCGACATCGACGAAGTCGACCTTCATCTTCTTCTGTGTCCGCACACCAATGACAAGGGGAGAACCCTTGCGGGCAGCCACAACCTCATGGGGGTAGTGGACAGACTTGACAAGAAGACCAAAGGCACCCTGGAGCTCCTTGATGACGGCCTTGACGAGCGATGGGAAGCTCAGGTCTGGGTGCTCAGTGTAGATGTACTTTGTGAGCTTGGCAATGGCCTCGGTATCTGTCTCCGTCTCGAACTTGAAGCCCTTGCTCTCAAGCAGGGTCTTGAGTTCCTTGTAGTTTGTGATGATTCCGTTGTGGACGACGGCAAACTCCCAGTTGGGGTCGGACCTGGAAGGGGGCGGGGCGTTAGCATGTGGGCATGCAATGAGGAGCCAGAAAGAACATACCTGTGGGGGTGGCAGTTGACACGTGAAGGAGGACCGTGGGTCGCCCATCGTGTGTGGGCAATACCGGCGTGCGAGTCGAAGACCTTGTTGAGGTCGAAGTTCTGCTCCTCGACGAGCTTCTTCAATGAGGCGACCTTGCCGACCTCCTTGACGGCGTAGACCTCGTTCTTCTTATCACCGTCGACGGCGAGACCAGCAGAGTCATAGCCACGGTACTCTAGACGTTGCAGACCTGTCCAATGGAAGCAAAAAAGCAATGTTAGCAATTGTCGGTCTGGACCCCCCCGCCATCCTCAACAGAAGGGAGCTGCTGCAGCACTAGGGATTGAGTGGCACCACAAAGTCACTCACCATTGATCAATGTGTCGAGAATGTACTTCCTGTCCTTCTCCACCAGGTAGTTGATGTAACCGAAGATTCCGCTGTTGGGCAATGGCTGGTCAGCTTGATGGTTTCTTCTCTTTTTGTGCTTGCTCGGCGTCCATGGGCGCGTATGTTGCTGCTGCTGCTGGTGGTGGAGCTTCGCAGGTCCGGGGTGGGGCAGTGGGAACTTACCACATGGCGAAGAAACGAAAGAAGGGAGTCGATTATGAAACGGAAAGCGATTGCAGATGTCGGGGATGGAAATTGACAGCAGGGCAAGACAAAGGCAAGAGGAGGAAGGGAGGAGAGCAGAGGAACCGGATATGAGAGGAGAGGAAAGAGCGGTGGTGTGTTTGACTTATACGTCTCAAGCCAAGCACTGAGCATGCCCCAGCGGCGCCCTTCTCCACTCCACCTTGCTAGTCTCGCCCATGCCATGCACCCACCCCAACCGCCGCCAGACTATGATGCTCCTGTGTACGCCTGGAGCTCCTACGCCATGCCAGGAGCCCTGCACGCCTGCTAACTGTCATGGGCCCTGTCTCTCGGATTCCGCGAGCTTCGCGGCGGCCAATAGTGGGACACTCGCCCGTCGCTGTTCCTGGATCCATCGCCCAATATCCCCATCGCTGCTCAGGGACCGCGAGGCGCAGCATCTCCAAAATAGAAACACTAGCTCCACGCCCGCGACGATTTACATGTCCAAATACCAGGAAGGCTCTATTCAATACTATGAGATCCTCGTGTCCATGACCAATGCTTCCGCCGCTCGTCGACAGGCTTACGGAAGGAATTTCTAATTCTGTAGTCAGGGCGGGTGTCGCCAATACCCCTCCCCTATATACGACTTTGTACTGGCTACGTCAGCAGTGCCGGATTTTGCAGCTCCCAATGCGGTGCTAAGTAAACACGACGCCTCGTCAGCCTGTCGATCAACACTGAATCCTTTTTTCCCTCTCAATTTGCACGCTGGCACCGCATGCATACACACATATTACATATATGCAAAGACACCACCGCAATGTGAAAAACAAAACAAACTAACTCCAAGACAAAACAAAACAAACCGCGGCGGAGTGGGTTCTCCCAACGACGGCGGAGCTTTACCCGCACTCCAGCTCTCCACCCGCCGGCCCGGATGTGTCAAAGGGCAGGACGGTGAAGAAAACAGAATGCCGTTTGGTTCTCATGCGTGCATATTGTTCTCGTTGCTTTGCCCTGCATGCTGCACAGGCAAGAACAAAAACTCAGTCAACAAAAAACGAAGCAACGTTTTTACAAGCAAAAGGCACGCCACTCATTAGTCCGCTTACCCCGCCACCTAGCGAATCATCAGCGACAACTCTCAACGTGCGGCTGTAGCCCATATTCCTACTCAGCAGCAGCAGCAAGCAACACGGTGAGCAGTTGGAGGGTTGGCCAGCATAGCTGGCTGCTGTTCTGCTCTAGCGTTGCTCGACCTTGACCTTACCTGCACGTTCGTGTGAGATTAGCTAGAGCAGGAAGGCGTGCCGGGTGGAGTGGGGAGGGGAACGAAAGGTTGGCAGGCTGGCTGCACCGGGTTTCACAGATGGCCATCCCCACCCTCAACCTCGTCAATGTGCGATTGATTTGCCCTTGTCTGGGAAGAGCGATGTCCCCCCTTAAGAGGCCACATATGCCTTGTTTTGCCTCTATCCTTGACCGCCTGGAGCGGCATTTCGTTCACACATCTCACCACATCTTTGTCTCAAACCCGACAAAAAGGCCAAAGCCAACAAAAAAAAGTGGCGTATATTCTACTCATCTTTTTTCAGCCGCACAACATTACTTGCCTTGGCGTTCTCCAGCCTCGTCATTCCTTCTCTTCCTTTCCGATCCTACACGCCCTACGATGTTCCTCGGGTCGTATCTCTCTTTTTTTCACTAACTCGCCCTACTAACCCTTGGCTTCATCATGCCCCCTCCCCTTCGTATTCTCTGTGGCGCCCATTTTTACTAGCGTCACTAATTAAGTTTAGCCCTGTTCGACCAGCACCCGCCACTCCCACCATTTGCTCGTTCCCTCACCGGCTGCATTTTCGTCGGAGAAATAAACGCATCCAACCCCATTTCAGCATCCATGACTCGAGGTATTCTCGTATTCTCTCTTCCTATAGATACGTGGGTACTCTTGCGTTTCTTGCAACATTTACTTCACGTTTGTTGTGGTGTTCTTTTTTATTAAATTCACAGCCTTATTCTCATCAAGGGGAGAAAATGAAGAAGAAAGAGACACACACACACACACACACAGAGAGAGAGAGAGAGAGACGCAACTCAAAAATCTAGCCTTTATATTTCAAACCCGGTCAAACCGTGGTTACATGAGGAAGCAGCCTTGCAGCCTTTACCTCTAGTGAGCCATACACACACATGCAAGTCGTGCCAATTTATCTTCACATGAAAATTCTCTCCTTCACACCAACTCCTCCTTCCCAACGGTACCCTTCATCATAAAGTTCCAAATTGATATATAGATTCCATCGCTGAAATGCTTCACACGTGATGCAAGAACTGTACTCCACATACAAAAAAAGGGCAAATCGACAACAACAACAACTTCAACTTTCAATCGATTGATCGATCAAGAGCAATAACCAGACAATCAGATACGCGTTTACTTGCTGTCGCAGTATCCAGGTGCCTTTGGAGCGCCACCCTGGATCCAGCTCTGGACGGTAAGAGTAGTCGTGTAAACCATGCATATCGCGCCGACGATACACAAGAGGATGTCAAAGGCACGAGCAAGCGTCGTACGGGCAACAGCTCGATAATGGAGCATGGGCTAGTACACGCAATCTGTTAGTACACGATATTCTTGCTATTTTTTCATTTTCATTTGGGTGCGAGAGGAAAGGGAACTTACAGGGTAAATAAAGACAAGCGGGATGCAAGCAAAGCTGCCGACAAGACTGACAAACTTGTCCAAATCGCCAGCACCGGCCCAGGCGAGCGTAGCGCAGACAAGAACCATGAAGAAGCGGAAAAAGTTCTTCTTCCATTTCACGTAGGGATTGTACTTGCCCGTTCGGCTGAAGAGTTGCTGGCTGGTGATTTCAATGGCAGGATAGATTTGCAGCGGCGTGGAGAGCAGGATAGCGAGCGAGTAGATGAATTGGACACCATTGACGAACTTGTTGTCCTGGGGCATGTTGAGAAGTACAACAGTCTTGGTCTTGGATCCGAATGCGGCGTAGGAAAGGGCGCCGGCACTAAGGAAGACGACAGTGATGATGATCATGACGCCTCCCAACACTTTGGGAAACTTCTTTGGCTCCTTCATGCCGGTCTGGATAGGAATGATGAGGCCGATACCTTCAAACGTGAAGATAGCAGTGCCAATGAATAGAGTCCAGTCTTTCGGATTGAAACTGGCAATATCGGAAATGCCGCCTTGGTTTACAATGGTGAAGAGATCGTAGTAGTATAGGTACACAAGACCCATGAGAATGAAGAGATCGGCAACAAGAGCTAGTTTCTGAATATGGTTGATGTTGCGGTAGAGTGATAAGGGCAAGAAGATGACCATTTGCATCATAATCATATACTTGATGTCGATAAAGGTCTTGCAGTTGGACACTGCGAGCACAAAGGCTTGCAGGTTCTCCGAGACAAAGACAATGTATGCCGACGAGAAACCAATTTGCGAGATGACAAGCGACGAGTTGATCATGTTGCGCATCCAGTTTCCGTAGAGATGAAAGCCCATGTCTCCAAAAGAGTGTTCGACGACAAGACGAGTGGAGACGAGCAAAACGAAGCATGCGTACGAGAGACCTGCCACGGCGAGGAGAACAAGATTGGAAAAGAGCATACCACCGTTCAGGAAAGCTCGAGGCAAGAACAGCACGCCCGTACCGACAAAAGACTTGAGGAGCAACAGAGCTGCGCCCGTAGGCGAACCCGTACCTGTCTTCTTGGGCTTGCGCCTCCTACGCTTTCCAGGTGTGAGAAGAGCACTCGACTCGCCGTATTCTCGGTCTTCGTCTTCGCTTTGCACTGCAGAGTCCAATGGATCAGACGAGAAATACTCGTCGGGTCCTAGGACCTCGTCATCCTCTTCCAGCGATTCACCGGCGAAATGGCCATACAGAGTCAAGAACTCGAGGAAATTGCTAGTAAAGACCTGAGGTTGTTGCCGAGATTGTTGAACGGTACCATATCCGGCTGGCCCCGGTGCGGGTGAAGGACTACCCGCGGCTCTGCGGATGTAGTTGCGTCGGAAGCCTCCAGGCTGGCGGATAGAATCTATGTCTAACGCCTCGTCCTCCGGCCTGCGACGAGAGCCGTGGAAGCTCTTGCTGCGCTGCATCTTGCCCTGCTCCTCTGCCTGTTGCTGTTCGCTCCATCTGTAGATTTGTCGCGTAATATCGCCGCCTTGGAGCTGTAGACTTGAAAACTCTTCCTCTTCCTCCTCAGGCCTCTTGCCTGTTGACTGGGCATCGTCATCGCCTATCCGTCCGCGCTGAGACCTGCTGGGCGAAGCATAGTGCCCTACCAGATGGCGGCGTACAATCTCTGGATCTTCGTAAGGAACGGGCGAGCGGCCACGGCCGTCAAAAGATCCATAGTTGCTGGGAGGGCCGCGTGGAGCCACTTCCTGGGCTGGAGAGAGAGGACGTATCGGAGGCGTGCCGAATCGTGGTGGTGAGTTCCCCAACGACTCCCTCAATGCTGAGGAGAGGTTGGATTCCGAAGGCCCAGGGAGGGATGAATCTGGGTCTGCCCGCCCAGGCAACGGGGTCTGTAGGGAAGACGAGTTGGCAGTCTGTGAGGGAGTGGGTATCTGGCGTATAACAGGCGAACCGTTGGGGAGCGAGGGAATCGACGTGCCCAGCCTCGCAGTCGAGCTTGCGCGGATGGATTGGGCCTCGGCTGGAGAACTCTGGCGAGAACCTCGTGCCGAAGACGACGACGCGGCAGGCGGGTTCGAGGAAGCGGAGCGCTCAGGCGCCATGTTGGGTTGCGCGTGGTACCAAGATGGGTTGTGAGAGGGAAGATGTTGCGATAACAAAAGTATGTAGGAGCTTCGCTTATCGGTGTCTGCTATGCAAGGTTACGATACGGGACCTGCAGAAGCAGCTTGGCAGTGAGTGAAGATGGACGACGGATGCTGGCCCACGGAGGAAAGGGCAGGCCGAACGCGAAGAGTGTCGAGTCTCAAGTCGAGTCGAGCAGAGGACGCGATGAACAAGCAACCAAAACTGAGACGGGCTGGGTTGCCAGCAACGGTGCCGAGAGGCTGAGGTCATTTGGCCGAGCCGAGACGTGTGGAGGGCGCGTGGGGCGCGGGATGACCATGACCAAGTCACGTCCATGAATCCAAGCCCTGCGTCTTGAGTGAGTGAGGCTAAGGCGCTAACTGAGGTTTCCCACATCACGGCCATGACTTCATGCTTGCTTTATACATGCATCCATACCAATGCAGGCCCCAGCATCCTTTGCTCGCCAGGGCTAGTCCAGCGCTGCTACGCCTCGCCCTCTGGTTTCCTTGCCGGCGTCCTACTCTTCCCCTTGGACAATCTCGAGAAACTTGGAACAACGTCCTAGGTACCATCGGCGGATCCCGCGCCTAAGCTTTGACCCATCGACGTAACTATAATCAACACGTGCCTGCAGCTAGGCCTACGCATATCGGGACCATGGCTGATGCAGATAACGAGCAACTGACAAGACTTCCATTGCCCAGGACGAGGTCCAATTTTGCAGCTCGCACAGCACAAGATGATAGGGAGCGCCTCCACCGACGTTCTTTTGTACAAAACTCGCCGCCAACTGAAGGTACTCCACTCCTTGCCAATAGTGGACGGCCCAGTTCGAACCATGGCAATGCTTTGGACAGCTCGCAGGAGACGGAACAAAGTCGGCGAGGTATAGCCAGTTGGTTCTCTGCTTTCTCCACTTCGTCACGACCAGACTCCGGGCACCAATCCAACAGTTACCATGGCAAGAGGCAGTCCATCACTGAATCTTCCAAGCCACGGCCTGGAGCCTTTCCTAGGCCAGTTGGAGGCACAGACAAGCTGGGCACCTTTGCTGGCGTTTTTGTGCCTGTGACGCTCAATGTCTTGTCCATCTTGATGTTTCTGCGATTTGGCTTCCTCCTGGGTCAAGCTGGATTGGTCGGCATGATGGGCATGCTGATTGCCGCCTACTCTATAAATCTCTTGACTACATTGAGCATTTCTGCCATTGCTACAAACGGTACTGTCAGAGGCGGAGGGGCATACTACCTGATCTCAAGAAGCCTTGGCCCAGAGTTTGGAGGAAGCATTGGCATCGTCTACTACCTTGGCTCCGTCTTCAACACTTCCCTGAATGCCGTTGGCCTTGTCGACTGCCTAATCGAAAACTTTGGCACTCGTGGAGGCAATATGGCAGAGTGGCTTCCTCAAAGCTACTGGTGGCAGTTCTTGTGGGCTACGGCTGTCTTGGTTACATCCACTACCATCTGTCTAGCTGGTAGTGGGTTATTCGCACGATGTAGTAACGGACTACTACTCGTTCTGCTGGTTGCAACTCTCAGTATTCCCCTATCAGCTGTTTTCAAACCACCGTTCTCAGAACCCAAGGAAAGTATTGTGTTTACAGGTCTGAGTATCGACACCTTCCGCAAGAACTTGCTCCCTCACTTTACTCGCGGTGCTGCAGGCAGCGTAATCCATCATCGCGAGAATTTTCAAGACCTATTTGGCGTTCTCTTTCCTGCTACAGGAGGTATTCTTGCTGGTGCCAGTATGAGTGGAGACTTGAAGCATCCCAGCAAAGCTATCCCCAAAGGTACCTTGTACGGCATAGCATTGACATTTGTGCTGTACACACTTGTGATATTTGCTATGGCAGCATCTATAACCCGGGACACCCTTTACAGCAACACCAATGTTATCCAGCTGACTAACATTTCTGGTGTCATTGTACTTGCTGGTGAGATCGCAACGTCGCTGTTTTCGGTACTCATGGGTGTCATCGGCTCCTCCAAGCTCCTCCAAGCTCTCTCACGCGACCACCTTATTCCCGGACTTTCCCTGTTTGGTCAAGGTACGAAGAAATCTGATGAGGTAGGTTCACATATTCATCGAAAAATCAGCACATGGACGTCCTGTCTGATCTATTGTAGCCTATCTATGCTATTGTCATTACATACATCATTGCACAAGTAACCATGTTTGCCAATATTAACCAAATTGCTTCCTTTATCACAATGACGGTATGTCTAATCTCTCCACTATAATCTGATTCTACTCTTCAAAAGTTAATCATGCTCAGTACCTTATGACATTTCTCGTCACCAACTTGGCTTGTTTCTTGCTCAAGATTGGATCTGCTCCAAATTTTCGGCCGTCTTTCCATTACTTCAGCTGGCAGACAGCTGCAACAGGAACCGTCGCTTGTGGGGCAACTATGTTTTTCGTCGATGGCTTTTATGCTTCTGGCTGTGTAGCTCTGTTGATGGTTATTTTCCTCTTGATCCATTACACAACACCCCCCAAACCGTGGGGCGATGTCAGCCAGGGCCTCATTTACCACCAAGTTCGGAAGTACCTCCTTCGCCTGCGACAAGAACACGTGAAATTTTGGAGACCACAAATTCTGCTCCTAGTCAACGATCCACGACGACAGTACAAGCTAATCCAATTCTGCAACTCGCTGAAGAAAGGAGGCCTCTTTGTTCTGGGACATGTCATTGTCTCTGACGACTTCGGGGAGGCCGTGCCTGAGGCTAGACGGCAGCAACAGTCTTGGACAAAATACATTGATTTTTCTAGGATCAAAGCATTTGTCAATATTGCCATCTCGCCTGCCATAGAGTGGGGCGCCCGCAACCTTGTTCTTGGTGCAGGCCTGGGTGGTATGAGACCGAACATTGTCGTTATGGGTTTCTACAATTTGCCGGAGCTTAGGCAAGCCCAGCCGTCAGTAGGGATCCCATCACCTCAGCCTTCGAGACCCTCTAGCAAGGCGGCAAACCATCCCATGTCCCGGAAAGCTATACAAGCAGCGGCCAGGCGCCGTGTTACTGGTAACACACACAGTGCACTTCCTACAGATGCCATGAAGCCCGAGAACGCAATCGCAATTCGCAGCTACGTCACAGTCATAGAAGACCTGGTTCTCAGGCTACAGGCAAACGTTGCTATAGGAAAGGGCTTCCAAGAGCTTGAGGTTCCACCGGGAAAGCCTACAATGAAGCAAAAGGCATTCCATCTGCTTGGCTTGGGTGACTTCGAGGTTGACGAGCCCTCAAAGCAGTATATCGATCTTTGGCCAATCCAAATGTCGGCAGAGGTTGCTACTACGGGAGATGAACCGGTTCGAAAGAACGTCCTCACGACCAATTTCGACACATACACGCTCATTCTTCAGCTCGGCTGTATTTTACATACTGTACCCTCATGGAAACGGATATACAAGCTCCGGGTATGCGTCTTCGTTGAGTATGAGACCGATGTGGAAGAGGAACGCGGGCGTGTGACTACTTTGCTACGTAATCTGCGGATCGAGGCTGAGGTCCATGTCTTTTGGTTATCGTGTGGTGACTTGGGCATGTACGAGGTCATCATCAATGGACGTGATGAGGGAGAATTCGATCAGACTGCACGGGACATTGACTATTCTTTGGAAGACGAGCGCTGGTGGCAGGACATCAAACGACTTCGTCAACCAGAAAGTTTAACCGCGAGCCAAGAACTAGAACAGACAGTCGACATTCTAGAGGCAGTCACAAGCTGGCCAATCGCTTCGTTCCAACATGGCAGACAAGAAGCAAATCCGAAGCGTTTCTCGGCACTACGAAAGATGTTACGCAAGGCTAAGCGTAGGTCGTCCGTTGGAAATCTAGGAGACAGTGGCAGACTTGCAATGCAGAGCCAGAGGCTTCCTATTCATCTACTTGAAGACAGTGATAGTGACACCCAACAATCTAACCACGGGGATTCTGGGAGAGAGGATGGCGATGCTGATGATGAAGGCGTTGCATCAGATAGCGAAGCTGTAATCAGTGGCAGTAACCTCGACGAATACGACCTAGACGCGTCGAGTGACGAGAGTAATCAAGAGGGGCAGGGCATGTCGTTGCGGCGGAGAAAGACAGCACCCAGCACCTCATTTTTCTCCAGACAGCTCGATCTTCGTAAGGCCATCTGGAAGGGCACTGGTAAGGATGCCCCTCCACACAATGATGAGAGGCCAACCATGCAATCTGTAACACCTCTCAAACCCCACTCTGGTGCTAGTGCCTCCGATACAGCCATCCTCCGCACTGAGAAGAAGCGATCAAACCCGCAAAGCGCAGCCAGCTCTTCCTCGCAGATGTCCAGATCCTCTCGCGCCAGACCATCATCCATACCTCCACCCACGCGTCGTCAATCGCTGCCGAAATTCACCTCAAAGCCGATGCCGCGAACCGCCGTCCCAAATGAAGAAGAGACATCAGGTCCCTCCATCATGTTTGTAGACACACCTAAACCCAGCACGTCGACCGCTCCAGACCCTCTAGACGCTATGTCTTCAACACCAAACCCCGAATCCGAAACTAGCAGCAACCCTCCTCCTGCTCCATCGCAACCCACTGGCACCACCACTGGCACTACCACCCCGTCCCTTGCCTCCGGCTTCCCAGCACAGCAGTCCATCCCCCTTTCCTTCAACGACCTCCCGTGCCGTGCCCAACACCTCATTCTAAACGAGCTCATGCGGCGCCACAGTGATGATACCGCTGTCGTTTTCACCACGCTGCCCAGCCCGTTGCAAGGCACATGTGAGAGCGAAGCTGAGAGCGTAAAGTATATCAGCGACTTAGAGGTTTTGTGCCAGGGTTTGCCACCTACGCTGCTGGTGCATAGTAACAGTATGACTGTTACCATGAATCTGTGAGAGGGTTATTTGTTGGTTTGGTTTGGTAATGGTACTCGGCATGGAGTTTTGTCTTCTAGACTAGTATGTATATACGCTTGTGCGTACGAAGAAAGGGAAAACATGAACAGAATGTGGAAGAAGAAAAGAAGAAGATCACAATAGTAATAATGAATGAACCATCATGACTGAATACATTCGCTCATTTAATCTACGTGGGGCCAAATTTTGTGTTGAAAAAAAAGGAGTCTGAGAATTACATACTGGGACACTGCGCTTCTATATATCCCCTTTTATGGTCGTAAAAGAAATAGTTCTCCCCCTTTCTCCCACAAACGAGGAGGGTTCGGTACGTTTTTGAAAAACTACTCGCTCTCCTCATCACTACTATCCGATGACTCCGCATCCTTATTCAGCACCAACTCCTCATCGTCATCCTGATCCGGCTTTCCCGTCATAGGGAAAGCCTTCATGCACGTGATACGCGTTCCCGTTGAGTACGAACCGAGTAGCGTGCCTACCTGGGGAGCTGAAAAGCCCTTTTGCGCAGTCGCTTCATCCGCTGTTACGCTCTTGTCGTCCAGATCAGCTGTGCTCAGCGCCCAAAAGCGTACTGTGCCGTCGCTGCACGCCGTGACGATGACGCAGCGTTGTGAGGAGAGTGGGAGAATTTCAAAATCTTTGATGCGACCAGTCATTCCTGCTGCGGGGCCACCGATTTGAGCAACAAGTTTGCTCTGGGGGATGTCGGGTTGTTTTGTTTTTTCTGATGATGGGTCTTCCTGTGTAGCGGTTTCGGCTGTGTTGTAGACGAGTACGCGGCCGTCTTCTGTGGACACAAGTAGTGTATTTGGATGCTCTAGTTGTGAGGGAACATAGTGCATTTGGTGGATTTTTGATCGGGGGAAAGGTGCGATCTTTGCTTTGGGCTTGGAGTCGATGTTAAAGATGACAAGGGCGCGGTCGAAGCCAACGGCGAATTCTTCACCTTCTGGGTCCCAGATGACGCGGCGGCCCTCGCCAGATGAAAAACGGCCCTCGCCCACGGCGGTCAGAATATGGCGGTCGAAGTTGAGAACCCCGGCCTTTTTGCCCGTCACCAGGTTCCACAGTCGCATGCATTTTTCGCCTTTGCCGACACTGAGCATGAGTTTCATGCTCGGGTGCACAGCGAAATCATTGATTCCAGAGGGTACCTCGCCGGGTCCGGCTGTGTCGCCGCTGGGTCGTCCTTGGGGCTTTGGTATCGGTGCTTTGATGGTCGACAGCGCTGTCCAGTCGCGTGTTCTCGTAATGGCAATGGTGCTGTCCTCTGCCGAGCTGAGAAGCTTGCTTCTTGTAGGGAAGTAGAGAGCTGTGATGTTAGATGAGTGGTGGAGAAGGGAACCCAGCTCCTTGTTCTTTGGATTTTCAGTGATGGAGCCTCCATTGAGCGAGGGGAGTTTGGGCCGCAGTTTTGAGGGCGCAGGTGGTGCTGTTGAGATGGAGTACAGGTTTATGCGCTCGTCTGTGCTGCCTGTTGCAAGCGTGATCTTGGATGTTTCTTCTGAGAGAGGAGAAAGCGCCATGCAGCGGATGGCAGATGCATGGGCGTTGAAGAGAAACGTGTCAGTAAATTCGACTTTTGGCTGGCCTGCTTCGGGTGTCGATGCGTCGTCCTGGCCAGTGAGGAGGCTGCTTGGGATAGATGCCGCAAAGCCATGGAGAACTCTTTCGTAAGACCCAGTGACGACGTGGATAGTTGTCGTATCTGAAGTGGCATTGCTGTCTTCTTCTGTGCTAGGGTTTGCTTGGTTGCCCTTGTCTGTGGCTGCCTTGCCGTTGGTTACGCCTACTTTTCTCTTGCGGATCGTGACTTCCTTGGCTTCAGCCTGCTTGGGCGCCGACGCGACGTCATTTTTCCTGCTCTTCAAGGCCTTGGGTACGGCAGCATGTTCGATATTCTCCCTCTTTCTCTTCGCCATTGTAGGTAATTTGCGGGGTTTGTTGATGTTGCTGTTGTTGTTACTTCTCCGCGTGCTCGTCTCCAAGATCCAGAAGTTTTTTGATGCAGCAGGGTGAACTAAGCCTAAAGCGGTAAGGCGGTAGCAGCGGAGGCCAATTGGGCCCAAGCTAGGCAGGGCTTATCGCCCCAACCCTGCAATGCGGCGCGCAACAGCGAAAGCGGGTGCTCTCTCCCTCACGTTCTCGCAAGTCCCGCGCAACAAGCCCAGCAAACCGTATACCACTTTTTCATCAACCAACGCGACCACCATCTCCCATAATTCATCACAACGGCGGCACTCGTGGATAACGGATGTCGGCCACCGTTCGTCGGCCTTCATATGTCCCTCGACAGTTTACGGGAAACCCTACGCCAGGAGAAGACAAATGAAGCCGCGTAAGTCAAAGTCGACAGCTATGCATCGCGTTTACCATTTGAGCGATTCTATCGATTGAATGCGTCGATGCGACACCGAAAAATCGCTCCGTTTGTTTTGATCACGCGTTGTTGTCGAGTTGTTGCTAATGTCATGTTCGCAGACTCGCATCCACGACGTTGCAGCGCCATTTCCGGGCTCTCTGGAAGGTCACGGGCTGCTGCAATGCCGCTCTGAACGGGCACCAGCCCAAGCCAGAGGACTTCGTCTACAACGAACCTGACGAAGAAGAGCGTCGCTTTCTTGAAGAGAATGACATTTCAAAGTAAGATACCTGTACTCGTCTATTATTATTCATTGTCGCTGCAGTAACTGTTGTGGTTCGCGTCGTTGCTGCCGTCTGCACCTGCTAACACGGTCGCGTCTCCAGAGGTCGACGCTTCAACGATGCATCTTTGCCCTACCCTGTGGCCAACGCGGATAGTCAAACAACTCTTCCCAGCACACTGCCCTTCCAAACCCCTACCAAATCAGTTTTTGTAAAATCATCGCCATCTCCAAACGACTGTACACCAAGCCTTGAGGATCAACTTCGCGCGGCCTCTGCCTCGCCGTCCGGTACAAACCAAACTCCACCTTCAGTTGAAACATCAATGCAAAACGACACTGTCAATGTTGTCCCCCACGTAAAGCCTTCGCGCGCTACAACGCCTAACGGAGAAGATCAGAAAGAAGACAAGGCCAACATTAAAGCAGCCGATGCTGTCCTTCAAAATGATTCCACTACCGACAAATCTACCGCAGACCCCAATGACATTGCTCCGCCAACAGCTGAAGATGTAGACCCATTCGCGTTCCCCAATGGATCAGCACTCGCAACCAAGACAGAAGGCCAACCCAAGTCACCAAAAGTGGTACATCTACCATCCAAGGAAGAGCAAGAGGCTAGGCTGCAAGAGACGGAAAAGAAGCTGAGCAACGCCGCCGAAAAGGAAAGGAAGGAAGAGGAACGCCTTGCTATCCATTCTGCACACGTACCCGTCGATGTGTCTTCTCCGTCATCAACTGTCGGACCATACTCTCAAGCAACACCGCATGCGCAACACCACTCTCCCGATACCAGCCCCGACATGGAAGCTTATAAGGAACGCCACAATGTACCACTGCCGGACGACGATGTTCTCGACCCTGCTGCTCAACAGGTCAAGGAAGATCACGAGCGTGCGCTCCGGAAACAAATGACCGAAGCAAGAGAACATGCTCGAGCACGAGAAGACGATTCCCCAACTCCCGATATTGAGAAACAGATTGAGGACGAACAGGCGATACGTATGGCACGAGATGGGAAGAGCCGCTTGAGCGAATCTCAGCCAAAGGGTGACGTACATTCTTTGACAGAGCGCGTTGAGGATGCTTCGCGGAATGATGCGTCGGAAACCAACCATGCGACTGAGTGGAAAGCTGCTCAAGATAATGCGGTTGATTCGTTGCCAACGCCAACTACGGTTGCCGCGGAACCTTCGGCCTTGGACGGTGACAATTCCGAACAAGCAAATAATCAGTCGCAACCGATCTCCACGACCGTCGATCACCCTACGCCTCCTGCCGATGGTGATACCGAGATGCGCGATGCCCCAGCAATGGACACACACGGAACAGCATCACTCCAGGGGCAAACATCCAACAATGAGCATATGACTACACGCGTTGGTTCTGGATCAAGTCGACAGAAATCTGTTTCTGAGATCATTTTGGATAAGTCCGCTCACAAGTCGATCCTCACTCCTCGCTCAAGCAACCTGTCCGCTTCCACCAGTCCGCCACGACCAAGGACTGCTCATCGAAAATCCCAAGAAGTTTCGACAATTGTGTTTGCAAAGAAGACGCCAACGCGGGCATCAAAAGCCCTTCAATCATACAATGAAGACTATGCCTCTCTTCAAGGTGCTTCCGAAGATTCCAGTCGAGATTACCTGGAGGGACTATTCAAATATCAGGCTCATCACCCGCCACGGTCGGTACCTTTGCAGGACCTTGTTGCATCTGCACGAAAGACGGTGTCCACAGCTGGAACGCTTGCTATGATTCGTGAACATCAAGATTACAAGATCTTGAAAAGAGTGTATCAATTGCAGAATGCGAACCGGTGGTCCTTACGGCAGCTCTCGAAGGCAGCTGAACCTGAACGTCCCTTTACTCACCAGGATCAGCTCCTCCTGGACATGAAATGGATGCAGACAGACTTCAAGGAGGAAAGGAAATGGAAAACGGCTCTTGCAGCTACTTTTGCAGAGTGGTGCGCTGAGTACCTGAGCTGTTCACCCGAAGAAAGGGCAAGCCTGCGGGTCAACGCACGTATTCCCAAGACTGCAAAGCCTACAAGCAACGACGAAGACATGAATGATGCCCCCACACCAGACCTCATCCATTCTAGCACTCATGAGACAGAGAGCGAGTCTTATGGCGAAGACGACGATGTTCTTACACCCGTTAATGCCAACCCTCCCGCTGGCATCTTCTCTCTAGGGTACAACGATGTCGTCATGAAGATTGATCGCACCCCCGCCAGCGATACAATGTTCCGAGAACTGCCCCTTTACGATCCTATGTTCGAGGGCTCTAGCGACACCAACCCATTTTCTTTAACAGAGCCACCCATCCTTCCCGTTTCAAAGTTTGTAACTGGAAAACTTGTCTCGCAAATACAAGGTCCACCAAAGAAGCGGAGCAGATACGACTACGATTCCGAGGACGAGCCTTCGACACCCCCCAGTCGATGTGGAACTTCAGCAGAGCACTCCATGCCCTCTACGCCAGGTCGAAGACTATTCTGTCGCAACGACTTACCACCAGAGATGACCAATGTTGCATTGTTCAATGCTGAGAACAAGCATGTTCGCGACCGCTTGCAGGCAGCCCACCAATTCAGGCCACCAACAGAATTCAACATGCCTACCGTGTCTTTCTTCGAGAACCGCACGCCTTCTCAGTGGTTATGGGAAGAAGACCAAAAACTACGGGCTTTGGTAAAGGAGTACACCTTCAATTGGTCCCTTGTTTCCCAGCAACTCTCTCTGCCATCTCTGTTTGTATCTGGATCAGGCCGTCGCACACCTTGGGAATGCTTTGAACGCTGGGTGCAGCTCGAGGGTTTACCAGCAGAGATGTCAAAGACGCAATACTTCCGCACCTATCAGGGACGATTGGAGCAAGCTAATAAGACTGTGTTTGCTCAGTTCCAGGCCCAACAGCAGCAACAGCAACAGCAAGGACAGACACCAGGACAGCCACGACGAAGACCTACAACTACGCCAATCAGAGTTGAGAGGAGAAGAGAGAACCGACACCTCGCCATCATTGACGGTATGCGCAAACTAGCTAGGAAGCGCGAATCTGCCGCCCACAAGCAAGCCGAATCCCAAAAGGCCGCCGCGCTTCGCAAAGCGCATGAGCCTGCTCCACCAAAAAATAATGTGCATACGCCTCAAGAATTTAGTCGTCTCAAGTGGGAACGCGAAGAGAAGCTGAAACAACGGCAAATGGCACAGGAGATGATGGCTAGAGTAAGAAACCCATATCTTAAAAGTTTGCACACTTCTGACATGACACAGCAGCAAATGGCGGCACAGCGTCAGCAGGCGCAGATGCAGGCACAGGCAGGAATGGCTAACGGTGTCAGCAACCAAATGCAACGCAACGGCACGCCTGTAGGCAACAACAATGTTCCTCCACAAATGGCTAACGCGGCCTTGCAACAGGGTCAGAACGGCCCGGCAATGGCCGCACGGGGACATCAATCCCAACAGGGAATGCCAGCTAACTTTGGAAACGGCAGTATGTCTGGCGTTCCTATGGGCACACCAGGTGTTCCCCAGGCACAAATGCAAGGTAACATGCAGAATGCGCAACGCATGGGCCCACCGGATCAGATGCGTATGGCCATGCAGAGAGGCCAGTTCAATGCCAACCAGCAGCACCAATTCCAGTTGCAACAACAACAACTCAACATGGCCAACAATCTCTCTCAAGGTATGGGCATGAACGGAATGCCAAACGCAAACATGATGGGATCTATGCCAAATCAAAACATGGGAGTATCCATGAACGGGAACATGAACAATGCGATGAACGGAATGTCGAACAGTGCCGGGTCTCCTCGGATCAACCAGGGCAACGGCAATATGCAAACTCCTGCCCGGCCTTTATCCAGCGGACACATGCCTCAACTTCTTCAATTTCAAAACCAGCTAAAGGTACAGCATCCGGACTGGACCCCTGAACAAGTCTCCAAACAGGCCTCCGACCACCTCTCCCGTTTCCTGGCTAAGCAACGTACACAGGCAATGAACGCCGCAGCCGGATCACCTGGTGTATCTCCTGGTCCACAAATGGCGAACAATCAATACTTCCAGCAGAATGGCAGCATGCCCAACACTCCCCAACCAAATGCGGTACAGAACTACCAGCAACAACTTGTCCAACAACAGCGGCTGATGGCCAGACAGCAAGCCGGTAGTCCAGGACTGAACGGTCGACCACCGAGTCGAAGCGCGACGCCGCAGAACCCACAAATGCAACAAAGTCCGGGTATGCAGCAAGCGCAGATCAACCGGACCTAGGTGTACCGATTGGCGGTAGAGGCTTCCCACGCGACTGTCTCCTCACACTTGCCTTGTATATACTTTTAATGTTGCTTGTTAGCGTTGCTCTTCTAAAGTGTGGGGGAATCTGGCATTTGTTATGTAGCGGAGGAATTGCGTAGTAAGAAAGCATGGTGTTAGCGGCGTTCAAGGGCGCTGTTGTGGATTGTCGAGGCAATGGGTTTTGGGCGGTGGGTAGGAGTGGTTATGGTGAATTCTAGCGTCTGCCGGCGATATTGCATGGCCCTTCTGATGGGCCCTCAGAACAAAAGCCTGTAGAACTCTCTGAACATCACACAACTCGAAAACAGTATCGAGAAACATTCATCTTCAACATCCTCTGTCCAGCATTGTTATATGAGTGTGAATTGCGCTTATTAGGTAGTTATTTGCGAAATTCAATACACAGCTGATTCTCTGTTGTACAATACCTTGTCTTGGTGTTTGGATGTCTGTTAGTGCTTTACAAATGGCATCGTCTCTGCGAATAAGGGCGGCCATAGACTTAGGGGCCTTGAGTGGCGACGCACGTTCACAACACGGCGGGCGGTCAGAGATGGCACAAAGAACATTAAGTGCGGACCACCAGCCTCACCTCCGAACACCTTCCCGCAGGTAAACACTTCGTCGCAACGCCTATCGGCCGCCAACAAGTCACTCTAAACCAGTCGCTTCACTTGGTCCTTTGTGTTTGTATATACACTTGTCGTTTGCACACAAAAGCCTGCGTTTTCGCTGCAAATCCCAGGCTATCGCGTACATAATCCGCAGGTAGAAGAGTAGGCATAAGAAGAAGACAACACCGGCATCATGAACGCACCCGACAGGTATGTTCTGAGATTTTTCTATTTCCGCTTCGACGCATATAGTTTCTTGGGTTGTATGTGCCGCCCATGAACTCGGCCTCAACAATGAGGATGCAACATGCGAAGGCATGGGATTTCGCGACGAGAGCCCGGTACAGCCTGCTTCTCATTCTGTACCGGGAAATATATCAAGTAAACGCTAGAATACACACCGCGCGAACAAAGATCAGCGCAACATCTCTGTATCACCATAGGCTAACCATACACACGTCTCCAGATTCGAGCTCTTCCTCCTTGACGAAGGTCAAGAGAAGGTCGAAGAGAAGGCGGAGACCCGTACGCCACCCCTTCACCCCCTCTCTCCATTTGTCCTCCATTAACACATCTTCAGGCGTTCCCAACACCGCCGTCTTCACCTTCAACAAAGAAGATCACACCCTCGGCAACCTCCTCGCCCAGCGCCTCCTCAAGAACCCTGCCATCCTCTTCGCTGCATACAAAGTGCCACATCCGCTCTTCGCTACGTTTGAGCTGCGTGTCCAGACAGACGGGTCCATTACACCCAAGGAAGCCGTCATGAAGACGTGTAGGGAGGTGATTGCCGATTTGTCCAAGCTGAATGACAGCTTTCAGACAGAGTGGATTGGAAAGAGGATTGTTAGCGAGGGAGAGGCCGAGAGGATGCAGAGGGAGCAGAACAACTTTTAGAGCAGACGGAGCGCTGCTTTTGTTCCTCTGTGCGCTATTGAGTCTGAGAAGACTGACTGGAGGAATGAAGATGTGCGGGGATATGCATGTGATGGGCGTTTTCTATCTTATTTTATTCCCTCGTGGGTTCGGTTGCTTTTTCCAAAGCTAACGATAAAGCTTGCTTCACAACTGTTACTTTGGGCGTCTGGGTTTTTGGGGACATGACGGTGTGATAATGGAACGGGGGCTTTTGTTAGCCGACTCGTTTGGGCATCTTATACAGAGAGAAAATGGAAATCATGGCTGCGAAGATGTGTTCAAGTCATGCAATATTTGAACAAAATTGTGTCTTTCGCTTTTGATACCCACGATGAAGCGCCACCAGATACATAAGTGGTCGACTGTGTTGACTTGATTCTGTTTATTGAAGCTCGAAAAAATACATATGCTGTACTCAGTTGCTGTGTACTTGCACACGCCAAACTGCTTCAGCTAGGATAACTTTACAACAGGGGGAGAAAGACTTCAAAAAACATGTTGGACTAGAGCGCGTACATGACCAGGCAGCTTATCTGTATTTCGTTTTCGTGAACAGAGTTTTATTCATATACTCTTGAGATTGTCAAATCTCCTACAGTGCTCTCAAAAGGCACCAGTGTTGCGAGGACAGAAAGAGGAAAACATCACTACTCATCTTCCTCCAGATCAGACCAACGGCCCGGCAAAGGTTGAGTGGTAAGAGATACATCCTCGGAAGAAGATGTGGTCTTGTCTTCCTCACCGACAACCACTGTTCCAGAAGTTTCAGGCAAATCCTTTGGCGCAGCACCCTCATCCTCTCCGACAATGTCACTACTAGCACCACTTGTCTTTTCCTTTTGCTCTTCCTCTTCTTCAGCAGCCTCCCAGTCTTCTGCTACTTCTACAGGCTCTTCCTTCTTTTTCTTGGTGCTGAGACTAAGAACTGCGAAACCACCCTTGTTACCAAATGGCGTGCTCTTCGGTACCTGTCGTAGAGGAACACCTTTTGACGCAGCCACCTGGCTCCAACCAGAACCAGGACCCACGTCACTCTCCTTGCGGAGCACAGTGAGGGTTGAGTCAAGGCGTGCAAGCTGGATTTTGCCAATACTTTGTGCATTCAGGGCCTGTGCTAGCGGGGCTCGGATTGATTCGAGCATCGCTTGCATGTCAGGTTCCGGGATGCTAAGACGTGCTGCTAGAGGCGGTTTCAACGCCACCGATTCATCGGCAAGGAATGTGATTTCTAACTCGCAGCGGAAGGACGTAGTTGACAATACACTCTTGACGATAGGAGCAAGTTCCTCTATGGTGAGCGCGAACCGAGGGTTGACAATGAGAAACGCGTTGTACGGATCGGCGTTTGCATTGCTAGCTTTGGGGCGTAATGTTCCTACTGAAGAGACAGCCGGAGCAGGTGCAGGAGCGGTACGCTGTTGTATTTGACGAGTGCGTGCACATTCGGCCAGTGTTCGCATCGGCGCCATGACAAACTTTGGTGTCTTGAAGATGGCCACATGTCGGTGAGGCTCTGGGTCCATACTCTCCGAATCCATGCCGAAGTCCTCTGCAAGTGAGTGTATAAATCCACGCTGATTTCGGGGCATGGGCTTAAATCGAAGGCGCTTCGCGTCCGGATCAGCTGCAAAGATTCGCAGCTGCTTCTCTTGCGTAGCTGCCCAAGTAGAGTTCTGTTGATACATGTTCAATGTAGCATCTGAATAGGGGATGTGGTCGCTTTGATGGTCTGGATCGACGTTTAAAGCAAGTGCTAGAACTCGGTTTCGCTCTAGTCGTGCACATTCATCGTCGCATTTGAGAACCTTTTTCAAGTTACCGTCACTGTTCCGCGAAGCGTTGCATTTAGCCTCTTGCTTGATCCTTTGGCATTCGCAGGTGACGAAGATTTTGTGTGAGCAAGGCTTCTCTTCTTTGCATGGCTGAGGGAAGTGGCATGGAGCCATGCATGGGTGACCGCACACACTGAGCTCCTTCCCACAGGCCTGAACGCAGGGTTCTTCACACTCTCCAGGTCGATGGCATTGTTTCTGACATTTGTGTGTGCCGCACTTGAGAGTCCGACCGCAAATTTGGCCACAGCGGACTTCGTTCAGCCAGCACGGCTGATTCTTGAGAACACTCTTACCACACAAACATGGCTTCGTGGTCAAGAAGGCACATTTCGGGCAAGCCTGGTCGTCCTGGTGACAGCTATGATCCAATTGGGGATGACCACAATCCTTGGGCCGCTCACACTTGAAACGACACGGCGGTGGTTTGGTACCGCAAGGTAGGGGAGGCTGCAGAACAGTGCGCCCGCAGTGGCAGCTAAGCTCGTCGAAAATCGCATCACGACATGTTCCACAAGCACCTTTGTGACAGAGTTCCTGACAGCGGTGCTCAGGGTTTCCGCACTTCAGCTGACGGCCACAACTGCGGGTACAGATATGCTCTGCTTCGAAGTTTTCAAGAGGCCGGCGTGGGGTTGAGTCCAGTGGTCTAGGTTTGCGACGATTCGATTGTCGTTCAGCGGCCTTTTTCTCACCCGCACAGCAGCGTTCACCACACTCGTGCCGTCCACAATTCAGTGAGACACGGCAGATACGCATACACTGAGGAGGCTCTTCAGAACCTTGGTGGCATACCGTCTGGGACGACGTTCGGCCGCATCTGCATGAGATCTCGACTTTCTCCAAGCATGGTCGACATTCGCCTTGATGACAGTGTTGCCGACATGTGTGCCCACATGGAAGCATCTGCCCACAAGGCTTGTTGCAGTTAGGGATCGGGTCTTCGCAGGTCGTTCGAGGTTCACTTGACATGTCGCGCAATGCAGTCTTACCACAGGGACAATGGGTGACTACGTCTGGGGATCGCGGGCAATGGGGAGCTCCAGATTGCTGGGGATGGCATGGCTGTTCGCAGGAGTGCTCTCCACAGTCAAAAGTACGACCGCATTTATTAGGGCATTTGAACGAGCCGACCCAGTTCTCCTCTGTGGTTGTGTCATCTGCAGCGATATGTAGCTGGGTGCTTTTCTTTTCAACTTCTCTGTCATGACACAGAATGTCTTTTTGTACTTGGCCACAATAGCAACGTGCTGGCACACGCTCTTCGCAGGCACCACAAGGGCCTTCGTGGCACGGTCGTTCACAGCGATGTTGTCCGCAAGGCATTACTTCTCCGCAAACATCACCACAGCTCCAACCATGTACGTAATCGGTATCGACGCAGCGGCGCGTGACTGACTTCTTGCCACAAAAACAGTGCTGTGTAGGACCCATCAGGTTGCAGGGCGGACAAGGCCCAGCATGACATGTCGAGCCACATGGATGGGGACAAGGCTTGGGAAGGACTCGTGGCCGCGAGCAAGACTGACCGCAAGAAAATGGAGGCAGACCAGGTGTAGATCGAGGATCCAACTCCTTCTCACACCAGCAGTGGAAGTTCTTTGGTAGACCATCCTTTGGCAAATTGCATCCTGGACAACGCCATTGCCTCGGCGGAGGCGTCTCTCCGTCCTCAGCTTGTTGCCGCGCCGCTGCTGAGCCTTCGTTGGTGGACCACTTCTTGATACATCCTAGATGGAACACAGTCCAACACGTCCTGCACGACCAGACACCTCGCGATCGCCTTGTTATCTCTTCTGTACAGATTGCGCATTCGTAGTGGCCGTTATCAATATCTTCATGTGTTCTAGTAGCAATATCTGGTGCCGTCGATTTCGGGGCTTGCGGTTGCTTTTGCTTCGGCGCTCGTGGCTTGCGAGGAGCAATGGGCTTGCCTGGCTGGAAAGAGGGTGCATCTGGCTGTAATCCTTGGGGTGCCTCGGAGGAGATAGATGCAGTGTCTTCCTCGACGGTCAACTGCCCCCCAAACTGGCGCCCCCCAGCAGCCACCCGCTGGAGAGGACGCTCAGGGCCGCCTCTTCCTCGCCCACCACCTCGTCCTCCGCGTCCACCTCTTCCGCTCCGATGTGTGGCTTCCTGTACTGATGAGGGCACAAGCTCTGGGGCAACATTAGGCTGTGAACTAGCGCTAGCAACATTGCGGCCTCCTCGGCCGCGCCCCCTGCCACCTCGGCCGCTTCCTCTTTGAGGCTGTTGTCCTAATTGTGGCTGTTGCTGCTCTGGTTGTGTGGGTGCATCTGCGCTCGAACTCGTATTTCCGTTTCGATTTCGTGGGCCTCGTCGCCTTTTCGACGCTCTTGGGGCATTCTCTGGTGTCGAAGCGGGTGGTTGAGAGGCGACTGTGGGAGCCGACATGGTTTGTAGTTCAGAAGCGACTGTGCTGGTGTTTGCGGGAATAGTTATAGTGTAAGGGCCTCGGGGCGGAATGGAAAAGAATCGTCTGCAATAGCAAGCTCTATTATTTGTACGGCCCGCGGAACTGGTAAAGAAAGGAAATAAAAAAAGACGATGACTTTTGCTGTGATACCGGGCAGGCGTGCAGTGGCGAGTGGTTTATATTGGAGAAAAGGCGGAAGGAAGTACGCTAGGATAGCCGTTTCCAGAAGATGCAGCCACAGTGACGGTGATGAGTCAAGTTCGACTCATTTCTCGGCCTGGCCAGGCAAGGCAAACAGGCACCAATGCAGCGGTCGGCTTTCACAAACGAGTGGCGCAGCCAGGCGATCGTGTTTTTGTTTGGCTTTTCAGTGGAAGGGGATTTTGGGGTTGGGCTAAATGGCGGCGCCGAAATTCCATTGCCATTTTCTCGACGAAGGCGCGTCATAGGGTCTGGCCGCGCCACTCGGCGCTAGCTACTGTGGCTGGTGCCGATGGGTGGCTGCTGCCAATGATTGCCGCATCGCGTTTGAGCTTCAGTGAACATCACGAACGAACGACAACCCCCATCAACCCCAATATCATCATGGTCAAGACTCTCGCCGGCGCCCTCGCCCTAGCTGCCCTGCCATCGGCGCTCGCATTCCGCAACACGTCGCCCTTCTTCCTCTTCTCTACGGCCGAGTATGCCTGTCCAGCCGCCAGCCATCCTGACGCCTCATAGCTAACCACCATGCAGCTTGCTAATTCCAAACAACGACGCCACCATCGCCGCATCATCAGACGTCACCGCCGATGTTCTCAAGGCTCTAGAGCACTGTCCCACCAAGTCATATCTAGTTGTCGAGCAGAGGGGCGTGTCGGCTGCCGACTACGCAGATGGCCGCGCTGCACCCCAGCTAAGCAAGTACATGGCCGGCAAGCATGCCGAAGTCAAGTCGACGGTAGCCATTCCTGACATCGCCGGTAATATCGACACTACGGCCATCACCAGACATCTTGTATCCAAGTGTGGAAAGGGCTATACCGATGACGATACCTGGTTCGCGAGACAGACATTCCCAGCGCCCCCTACGTCCAAGGCACTGCGCGTCGAGCAGCTCCAGTCTGATGGTTCGTTCCCATATGGTTGAAACGCAGCACCAAAACTGACCTGTCCAGATGCAACACTGGAGGAATTCATTGTTAACGATGCCAAATCCAGCGACTACACCGTCATTTACATCACCACTCCCCAGACTGAGTCGCAAGCCAAGGAATCCATCCAACAACATACATACGAGATGGACACACCCTTCCCAGACGCCATCCAGATGGAGCTGAAGCGCGACCTCTCCGCTCACGCCAAGCCAGCTAACTCGACCCAGGGTGGTCTGTTTGAGAAGTACCAGTACTTCACACCCGGCATCTTCATGGGCTTTGCTGCCATTATCCCCCTCTTCCTAATCCTGCTTGTCGGTATCCGGGCCCTTACCAGCCTCGAGGTCTCATACTTTGCCTTTAGCAAGGAGATGGGTCCTAATGCGCAGAAGAAGCAGTAGAATATCTTTTGAACTCAACAGCGAACTCGTTTGTGTATCTTGTACGATTTGTGCGTTAGTAAGCATGGGCCGCCGGCGTTGTATGGATTATGGACTTTGGATTTGTAGGGGAATACCAAGCTTATCAAACCTAGTTTTTTTTGTTTTCCGTCCAGTATGGTTGCGAATATTCACCAGCTTTACTGAATATTTCGCCAGTTGATATGTCTCATTCGTGTGCGCCCCATATTCCGATTACGATTTTGAATAGCATTGCGCGTCTTGCTCTCGTTGCCGTTCTATGTGCTGCGTCAAACTTAGTCATTCGGGATCCTGAACTAATGATGTTGTTTGTCTAGTCGGTTCCCCAACTTTGCCGAAACTCCATCACACCCGAGCCACTCACAATGATGGGCTACACTAGTCCTAAGGACATAACTACATGTCTCAAGCCGTCTGACACGTTGGGCTTGGGCTCACTCTTGGCTTGGCTCACTCTCCGCCTTCACCATATCCGAGATCAAAAAGCATTAGTCAACTATATATTCACAATTGTTCGACCACAATCTAACTACAGATACCACTTCGAGACTTCGTCATGGCCTCAAGTAATGCAATGGAGATTATTATCTTGGGCGGTGGCATAGCCGGCCTCACCACCGCTCTTTCTCTCACCAAGTTTGCCCCTGCCTCACAAACACCGCGCATCACCCTATACGAGATTCGGCCTGAGCCCGCAACCATCGGCGGCGCCGTGAACTTGACGCCAAATGCCCTGCGCCTTCTTTCACACCTAGGCGCGCTTGATGAGATCCGTGCCAAGGACTATGGCGCAGAGTGTCTCGCAGTGGAAGTCTTTGACCTCTACACAAATGTAAAGATTGCCGAATCGTCCTTCAGAGGCCCTGAAGGAAAAGGCCTAGGAGATCCGCCATTTACAGCACTGCGGATTACAAGAGGTGAAGCCCTGAAAGGTGTGCTCGCTGCTATTGAAAAGCACCCCAACATTGAGCTCATCTGCGGAAAGAAGACTACCAAGATTTACGAAGACGATACGGGAGTTAGTATCGAATTCGAAGATGGAGGAAAAGCACGGGCCGATATCCTAATAGGTTGCGACGGTATCCATAGTGTTACGCGCCTCAAGCACGTCGAGCCGGAGCGCAAAGCCGTGTACAGCGGCATCTGCAACGCCTTTGGTTTTGCTCCTCGTCGCAAAGACGCCTCGAGTGGTGAACTTGAGCCCGTCCACTTCGACGTCAGTGGAATGAACTTTGGCCGCCGCGGCATACTCCTGACCTCGTTCCACGATCCCGCCCAAGAAAGCATCTACGTTGGTGCACTGATGCAGGTACCAGAGATCGCCGACCGCAACGGCTGGAAAGCTGCCGGGGCCGATGCGCAAAAAACACGTAGTCAAATGCTTGAACGTTATTCAGGGGCCGCAAATCCTCAGATAGCTCATTGGATCGAGGATGCAGAGGGTTTGTATCTTTGGCCTGTTTTTACGCTTTCCAAGGGGGGCAAGTGGGCTACCGACCGTGTGATGCTCATTGGCGATTCTGCACATGCCATGCCGCCGCAAGGAGAATCAACAGGCATTGTGTTTGAGGACGGTGTCTTGTTCTCGCGGTGCCTGGCTAAATGGATGGAGACAAGACGTGACCAAGGCGTGCCAGTCAAAGAGGCTTTCGATGCATACGAAGCGCTCAGACGCGCAAGGATTGACACGGCATTTGATGAGAGCCAGAGCGTGGTGAAGACGGTGCAAGACACGCCGTGGTTAGGGCACAAGATCAAAATGAATGTTGTGCCCTGGTATCTGTGGTGGACGAGGGCATACCGGGAGAAGCATTTTGTTGAGGACGTTACGACGTGTGATATCGGGTACTGAGCAGATTGTAGATGTAAGCTTACTTGTATGTTTTGAAGGATTAACAGGAATATAGAAAGGCTGTTTTTACATTATGTCGTACCCTATGTTCTCCATCTAACGCTGTTCCAATCATCCGCGTCTGTCGCTCTTCTAGGCGTACCCTTTACCAACCACTTGACGGCATCCACCAACACAAAAGAAACCCATAAGCAGAAAGATTATAGTTCTCTATTGTCTTTCTATGAACCAATCAGTGCCATCTCCTCACAAACTCAATCTCAGTCTTTTCGCTCAGCACCCCGCATACATTCCATCCCTTTCCCAACTGGTCTGTGAGTGTTACTATTGTTCCCCCGCCACAGTATCACAAACTCACCATGCAGCTAATCACCTCTTGTGTAGTAGATCCATCAACTGGAACAAAGCTACGTATAAGAGAGTTCCCTGTCCCCTTTCTGCCCATGCAGGCTCCTTCCCACCCATCTATCCACCTATACCCATCAAACCTTTAACGCTGTTGTTACAAAACTCACTCTCAACACCAATAATTTCACTCTACACATTATACCTTCCTCGACACGACCAAGAACCTAAACACTGCACAATGCGCCCATACTTCGACGCTTCCGAACGCCCGTCCTTCCGCATTGTAGCAGCCGGAGACGATGCGAGTCCATATCACGGTTACACGGCGCTACACATGAACTGCGCATTTACACCGTGCGAATATTCGCGGGAGGTGTCAGATGTGGCGCGCGAAACGAAAGCCGTGGGTACCGCAGGAGCGGAAAACAGAAAGAATGAAGAGGATAAGGGAGAGAGGGGTAAGGCGACGGTCGCAAGGAAAGAACAGGATCATGAGCAAGCCAGCGTTTAAAACAGTCGCATGACTTTGCATATATTTCGATATGGAAATGCTTACCCGACAACTCCCTCTCTCCCCAAACACATGTTGCTTCCATCTCTTAACCCATGCCTCAAGTTACTTTTTTTTCACGCCTTTGTCCCCGCAATCCTATCAAAATAGTCGTAGCAAAACACCCCACCTACAAAACACGTTCCCATCCATTTCCACCACGCGCCGCTCCCAGTTACAATGCCGTGAGCTTGCAGCCGCTTGGTAAAAATCAGCGTTTCGATACCATGGGCGCCGTAGAGGAAGTAGAAAAGGAAGGATTGAGTCCAGCGGAGGAGCTTGGCGAGAGTTGGGGGGAGAGGGGTGGTGCCATCGAGGAGGAATGAGGGCGTGGGGAAGGCAGAGAGGGACATGACGGCGAAGCAGATGACAAAAGGGAGGAGGCGGGAGCGCGGTGGGGAGTGATATGTGTTGCGTAGAGATTTGGGCGGCATAGTGAAGATTTTTGAAGTTTCTTTGGAGAATTTTTTGTCCTTTGGGATTGGTGTGTGGTTTCGGAGGAAGAGGGCTGTTGGAGTTGAAGCTGAGGTTTTTGTGAGAGATTGCATTTTTTGGGATTGTGAAAACTTATGCGTGGTTTTTACACACTCTTGGTTTTTCTTCTCTTCTCGGAAGGGCAGTAGCTTTCTAATAGTACGGCAATGTGAGCGCAGTATCTCTCGACTCAACAATGTGCTGTTCCTAGTGTCGTGCGGGAATTGCGGATGCTGTGTCCTGTTGAGGAAGACGTCATCTAATAGCTTCTGGTCAAGGGATGATGGCAAGGGGCCGAGGTACTTTGCGATTTGCACCGTCCCCGCAGCGACGCGACCAACAACAAATCAGCACCTTCAGATCATATCTGTAATCTCATGCAAGTGTTTTAGCCTAGAGCTTCTTTTGACATTGTTGTTGTGCTCGCCCTCATTTGCATGCCTCGTTGAGAATGAATAGAGACTTCACTCATTGTTGGTGCTCACACGCTCATTGCAACACTAAGTTCCGGTACTATAAGACATTTTGCTGATATACGGTCAGTATTAATAAATCTTTTTGTCGCTCTATCTCGAGCTTCTTTAGAGCTTCATTGAGCTTGATTTGACGAACATAGAAATTTCTTCGTCGAATCCGGTAGGACTCTAGCCGTCGCTTCAATATGTAGTTACTCTGAATTTTTATACGGCTTTGTTCTTGTGCTTTAAGCGACGATGATTTCGTGATCTAATCCTGTTGATGCATTGAGAAGTCAATATGAAGGTGGTGATGCCTTGGCGACAAACAGTATTGATTGTCGTTGTTTTTTAAGTTTGCATGGTCCACTGTCCCTCATGTCTGTCATCTTCTTCATGAGGACAGAGCACGGGTTATCGATGATTGAACACAAGGCGACAGCTCAACTTATGCCTGATAAAGTAATTCAATATGCCTCTTCAAAAGTACATTCCCGTAGTTGAGGAGCATGACCAAGAGCTCTAGCTGCTACCGCCGTCGCGTGACGCGGGAGTGTGGCATTGACCCAATGACTTGCAGACCTAAATAGCAAGCTATCTCTCTTGAGTAACCTTTTCCAGAAAATTGGACCTGCGAAGAGCGCGCTTAGAAAGTGGTGAACGAACAAAGAATCCCTCTACTACATGGCTTACCTAACCCAAGCAAAACGGCTTTTGATCCAAAGGACAACTAGAGACAGTAACCGACAGGTGCTTCATATATATTGGCTGTCGCAGAAAGCAGAACGGGCGATAAGAGCATACAGTCGTAAGCCATGTGCAGAGATACTCAAGATAACCTACGCAACAAAGAAACGCACTCTCACAAAACCGGCACTAAGAAAAGCGCAAATACCCGCCATAGCCAGGGCGACTGGCGCACACAATCCATGTCTCGTCCTCCAGCATGCTCATAAACGTTTTAGTTGCCCCATGCGGTAAATGCAGACATCCGTTGATTCCTGGAACGGCTGCAAACACCACACTAAGGGCTGCAAGAATGCAGCTACCTGGGGTCCCGAACGGGGCCAAGGACAGATATTATTGGTTGTAGCGGTGGAATCGGGCTGCTGCTGTGGAACGACGGCGGGCCACCGTCTATGCGGCCGGCCTGGGTGTGGTGTCATGCTAGGCGGAGATGAAAAGAAAAGAAAACCCTTGGAAGCGCAAGTCGGGCGTCTCGTCCTGGCTGCGTGCGGTCCGGTGCTAACGACATGGGTGCCGCTTGTAGGGAAACCTGGAGAGAGTGCAGATGGATCACACTTGAAGGAGCATGTGATATCGAAGAAAGGCAGGGCTGTTGGGTTTATACTGATTTCGTTCGGCAATTCCCTGTCTTCGCCCGAATGAACCTTTTTCTTATACGCGTCGTACTGGCCTTGGATGCTTTGAGAAGGGCGCGTAAGAATGTAAATCGTGCCTGCCAATTATGTTAGCCGCTAGTGTATTGACCATATTCCTTTTTTAGGACTTTTTTGACTTTGAATATCTCTAAAGAACTCACCGTAGTCCTTTGGTCACATCATCCAGTGGTGTGAGTGAGCTGGAGGGCCATCGCCCCACACAGTCCAAACCGGCACAACCAACCACCCCCCAACCCTTACAGCAGCGCAAGATTTACGGGACGACTACGGGATAACCCACACTTACCCGGCATGTCCGCAGCCGAAGCTTGACTGCACACGGAATGTCATTTTTGCCGGCTACATTCTCGGCACGTGCTAACGCCGCCACACACCACAACCGGCGACTAGCCCCGCCAACGGCATATTGCGTCCCTTTGACGCCAAGTTAGTACGTCTCCTGCACGTATTTCATACATGCACCGGGTCATGCTCCAAGAGGCAAAACAGGGAATACCCTAACGATGCTGTCTACGCGATACCAACACGGGAGAACGGGCCGATGTACGCAATCCACTTCCAGGCATGAGGTACTTGGCCGTGGCCAATGGGTGGGTGACACACGGAGCATGGGTGCATACCAAAGGCGAGGCTAAGAGAGCAGCGAGCAACCGACTGTCATGGATGAGGGCTTGAGGCTCGCAGCGATCGATGGAAGATTAAGAATTGCTTGATAAGGAAATTGCTAGAAAAGAGGCGTGGACTAGGGAGTGTGGGGTGGCGGAACAGAGTATGTGGTTACGCGAGAGAGACAATGAGCAGGAGAAAGTGGAGCAAGTGCCTGTGAGCGGGACGGTTGGTTTGGATTTTTTTTCTCTTTGTGAGTTACTCACCCCGTCTCTTACCAATTTGGACGAGGAACACGTCAACAGTTGTGACACTATGTACATATTTACAAACGTTCTAGGTGAAGGCGCATATATCGCCCTTGCGAACTGATGTCTTGAACAGCACACTCCAAATTCTCCCTCTGGACTGTGACCATGGATTGATGCTTCCAACGCGCAATCTACATTGTCACGTTCTTGCCGTTCAGCACATCCAAGAAAGCCGTGTAAGCAGGCTTTTTCTGGAAGTTGTCATTCCACAACAGTGCCGAACCTTCACCGTTAAATGTACCGGGAACCCAGGAGTACTTGTCAGCAATGCCCTAAGCAAATTTAGTCAGCGCCTGGTTACTGTGACGTCTGTCTTTCTCGAGCTGGGGAAACAAAAATATCTAAACTTACCCAAATGGTCATGCCAACACACCTCTGAACATTGATACAGCTCTGCGCCACACGTGCCCACGCAGCGGCCGCATCCGCCAACTTCTGACTGTTGCTTGGGTTTCTGGAGCGGATATCCAACTCAGTGTACGCGACGTCGACATTGAGGTCGGCGTAGTCTTGCAGCACTTTGGTCAGAACCTGTACGCTAGGGGTGACTTCGCTGGCCGTGTTCGTTGGTTCCGAAACCAAGTGGCCTTGCAGACCAACACCATCAATCTTGACGCCCCACGACTGCACGAGCTTGACAATGCGCAAAGCGCCAGCATGCTTGGCGCTGCCGTACTCTAGGTTGTAATCGTTGTAGTAGAGCTTGGCATTGGGATCGGCGGCAGCAGCCATCCGGAATGCAATTGGGAGGTACTGCTCGCCGATGACACGCAGGAAGACATTGTTTCGGTTTGTACCGTCTTCATTGAGTGCTGTACAACGTGTGAGCTTTGATTCTACCGAATTTCTCCATTCGTTCTGTATGCTGTGTCTTGGAAGGAAAAGAAGATTCACGTACCTTCGTTGACAACGTCCCAGTGTGTGCATTTTCCTCGGTACCTTCCCATAACCTGGTTGATGTGGTTCTGCATGACACTCATCAACGTGGCATTGTTGTTGATCTGGTTTACCCATCCTGGCAGTTGGCTGTACCAGACCAGTGTGTGGCATCTCATTTGCTTTCCATTCTGGGTTGCAAAGTTTGCAATTGCATCGGCGGAGCCCCAGTTGAATTGGCCGCGGTTAGGCTCAGTTGCGTCCCATTTCATTGCATTCTCAGGAGTGATGGAGCCGAATTCTGAGCTGCGGATAATGTTTTGCTCTGTGTTGTCATTGCGGATAGTCAATGAAGTGCCAATGTAAGAGCGGCCTCGAGCGCGGAAAGCCTCATTGAGAGCGTTGGCTGTTTGCCGAATCGAGAGAGGTGTGCTGGAAGCAAGGCCAGCGAGGGCCAGGGCACTGGTAAGGACTGAAAAATGCATGGTTGGTTGGTTGGTTGGTTGATACCAAGTAAATTTCTACATTTCATCGCATGGAATCAGTTTGCCATTTATACTCGATCTGTAACCCAGGATGGTGCCGATCTGAAGCCCTGGTTCTTCATCCATACGCAACGCAGATCCATTTGAATATCCGTCTTGACATATGCTTGACATAGTGCTATACTCGTATGGTAAATATTCATAGTGGTGGACAAAGTGCTAAGATTGGGTACGAATATACGAAGAGCCCACTATGCAAGGGGAATGTGTCATATGAATCCTTTCGGAGATATTAACGGCGTGTTTCAAAAACAACCGATGGCCTTGGTATGGAGCATGAAGTGCGGGGAAAACAAATTCTTTACATGTCCTTTTAACCCTCTTTAACCGCCCCAGGTTATCCGGGAGCCACAACGGCATACTGATAAGCATTCTGGAAAGAAAATTCGATAGCCCTTCTCGAACCGTACCAGCCTCAATCTCTCGGTGTAAGGCTTACCATTAAGCCGGTATTACATGCCACACCACCAGTAACTACATATTTCCCGACCTGTTTGACCTCAAAATCGAACCGGCGGATAATCTGCTTCAGTTAGTATTTGGATATATGGGGCGGTATCTGACCGGGAGCTCACCTCTGGCAAGAGTTTGTGGGACTCCAATATTGCCACGTCTTTACCCAAGCAAACCCTAGACCCAGCACCGAAGGTAAACTGAGCTGCTTCCATTTCAAAACTCCTTTGCTGGCTTTGCAGCCACCTCTCCGGCTTGAATTCTTCAGCATCTTCTCCGTAGAATTCCTTGTTACGTTGGAGAGTATAAGAGTAAACTGTGACATCACAGTCACCAGGCACAAAGTGGCCGTCGATGACTTTTCCGCCCTTTGGAGTTTGTCTGGCGAATAGGTTCGAGGCTGGTGGGGCAAGACGAAGTCCCTCCTTGATGCATGCACCCATGTATGGAAGATGCTCCTTCATCTCGTCGTAAAGGATTGGCGTGGAAAGAAGACCTTTGGAATCAGCTGCTTCGATTTCCGCTCTTACTCGTTCTAAGACAGGAGGATTGGTGAGTATGTATTGTGTAATCATTCCCATGGCTGTACCCGTCGTGTCAGCTCCTGCTTGAATGAGGAGTGTAACGTGACCGCGCTTCTGGATTGGGCTGAGAGGAGAGCCATCCGAGAAACGGGCGTCGAGGCAGCTAATTAGCGATTAGTTAATGTTATACACGACGGCATCTGATAATACATACTGTTGCAAGAAGTCTGGCTGCCCTTCGAATTTCTTCTCGGCGTTTTGCTTCTCGCGAGCAATGATCTGTCGATCGGCTTCCCCCATAAGCCAGCCGTTTCCGAATTGGTCCTCACTAGAAGGCATAACGAGCGGACCGACAAATGGAAGCGGAAGTATTTTCTCTCTCAAGAACTTGAATCGCCCTGCAAAGCCAAAGAAGGGCAGGCCCGCGCGAAAGTTCTTGATTAGTTCTCTCTCATCGCGCTGATTCTCAACACTGCCAAAGGGCTCTGAGAACGAGATCATACCCAGAATATCAGCGGCAAACTCCGTAAGTTTGTCAGAGATACATATGGTGCGCTTCGCCTCGGCATGTTCACGAAGCTTTCGAATGAAGAGCATGATTTGGTCGTCGAAGCGTGACTCCCACATCTTCTTCAACGGACCAATGGTCATGGACCATTAGACAAGGCTTTCCGCAGTACACGGTGTGTTTCTCCATCTAAGGTTGTTACAAGACTTGGAGGCCCTTTTGAACTAGAGATTAGCGTAAAAACTGTGTATAATTCATGGATCTACTCACCTAGGGACCCGCTGCTGTAAAGCCCTGCTTTGAGATTGCACTGGGTGTCTCGGTAGATGTCTTTCAGCGCGGACGGCTTACAGAAAAGAAGCACATAAGGAGATACGCGAATTGGGTGCTCCGCTGCGATATTTTAGCACTTTATTGTTACACGGGATTTTGCAATTGCCTTACTTCCATACTTCTTCTCGAGATGCGCAATCCACTGAGGTTCTTTGCGAAGCGCTGAAATAGCAGCACTCACAATAGAGAATGAAGTCGCATACCATGGTCCGTGGAATTTTGCTAGAGGATGGAGCCTCTGCATGTAGAAGATGCGCCATAGTAACGCTGTGAAGATTATCACAAACAGTGTCAGAACAAGATTGAGTGGTTTGCTGATATTTTCCGCTGTTGCCAGCATCGCCATGTTGCCAGAGCGATGAAGGTGTCGAATGTAAGAATGTGTCCAGAGGCTACTCCAATGTGGGTTGATCTTATTAACGAAGCCGAAATTCGAAAGTAGCAGGAGGCTATACTCCGGGTCACCTGCCAACTATTATAGCAGTAGACATCCATGTTACTCAAGTAAGAGAGCGCTTATTAACATGCATGCATATATGCCAGATATCCACGAAGCAGCATGTACGCTCATTTGATAGGCCAATTTCGGAGTCAAAAGAAGAGATGAGACATGATATGCAGTAACCTACCATTTGAGTTGCTTGGTTTTCCAGATATCGGATCGCTCTTCCAACAATGATCCGCTTCGGCTTAGCCAAAATTGCGAGTATGCTGCGAACTACCACCTATTTGATCTGAATTCTGCAGGGTTTTCATGCAGGACAGGGGTGAGAATCCTGACACTACGCATAATGCCGGGTTGGACCGCAGTGTTGAGGTACATTTAAGGCTATGATCGACCATGAAGGGGATGCCTAATGCCTCAGGCTTGATGCGGGCATTGTCGCTTTATGTGTGGTCTAGTGTTGAAGCCATCAAGGCTGAGAGGCACCCTCCCGGGTAGAGGCAATGGTCATGTGATACGTAAGGTCATGCCAGAGATAGATGCATGAATTGGCCACAGTGTGGTGTACAGGCACAGGATGACGATGAAAGTGATGGCCATGAGGGTGTTGTAATCTATCCCAATCAGGAAGATTGAAGGATACTGTTGCAGAAAGCACTTCTTTGGTTTATCATGTGAATATTGACATTTGAAATAACAGAAGAGTGGTGCGTGTGAGTGTGTGTACGGAGAGAGCCATGTGCGAAATTAAATTTTGGGGGCTAGATGTAGTGGAGGAATGTTTGCGATTGGCATGTCAGTAAGAAAAAGCGGTCCGCAGTCGTTGAGGAGTGTCAAGTGGAGATATCACAAGCGAGGCTCACGATCCAATCGTTGTCATCATTGAACGCTGCTATCTTCCCTTGCAGAGTATATCATTTGCCCAACCATATTGCTGCATTTTACACAGAATATCTACGGGACTATCATTTTAACTGTCAAACAGGGTGCGACCTCAGGAAACGTACTGGGACATCGTGATCCGTACCCTCGTCATGCAGCTTGGCATTGAATATTAGATCTTGGCCTTCTTAATAGTAAGTGTGATCATAATAGGCGAAGTATATCGGAAATAGAAGTGAATTTCATATTTCTGTTGAAAAGAAAGACAGCTTCTACCTCAACGCTATCACTGATACGTTTGGTTCCGGGAAGCGGGGTACCGAGCAAGGGAGCATATAACCCCTTTGCTATACGGCAGTACTACACTATCCGCCAGGTTGGGCAACATGACTAATATCAACTCACTCGATGTGTTAGCCATCAAAAATGTTCTATCGCGCTATTGTCAAGCACTAGATACGAAGAACTTCGACATGCTAAACAAGGTGTTCGACCTAGACGTTGAAGCAAACTACCCCTTCAACTCGAGTATGAAGAGTCTAGCTGAAGTTCAGGAAGCCATCAAGAATCGGTAGCGTATACAAACCCGCAAAGCCCAAGCAGTAACATAGAATCTGATCGCTCTTAGTCTTGGACCAATCCGCACGCATCACAACCTTACGACACAAACAATCACTTTCAGATCCGACGGGCAGACGGCGCGAGTTGTGACTTACTTTCAAGGTGTTCACGTAAGTCACAATATATAAACGTGACAAAACCCGGCATACTGACTCCATGTAGTTCGGGCAGGGCCAACATGAAGGCAAGATGCTGTCTGCGTACGGCAAGTACGTCGACGATGTGATACTGCTGAAGGCGAAAAACGGAGACTACGAGGGTTTGTGATATCTAAACGCGTACTAAATTCAAGCAATTTGCTAACTCATGCCAAACGTTCTAGGCGTGCGAGGTGCGAGCGGAATCTGGAGAATAAAGAACAGGACAGTTACCTTCACACAGCGAATTGGCGATGAGAAAATTATGAAAGAGTATTAGTACTACCAATGACGCTACATAACGACTCATCAGTAGGAGCAACATTATTGGGTGGTCATTACCTTGACATCACACAAGGATGTCGACACCTGCCTTTCTTGTGAGACATCCTGCCACACGCTTAACGAAGCTGTATCTTGCAGCCAACCCCTTCAATCCAACATCAACTTTGGAGAACCCTGTGCACCGTTCACTCAACCCAATAGCTATCTTTTTCCAAACGCATCAAAGTCTTACCATCGCTCAACATCACAGCACAGCCTTATCAGCATCAAAATTATGGGTCCTAAATCGCATCACAAGCTTCCCGATGAGTCTACGATTGCACGAGAGACTGAAGACGCGATTAAAACCTCCTCTTGCCAAATTTGGATTGAAAAGTAAAACTATCGTACTGCAAGTTTCGGCGTCTGCTAAAGTGAACAGAGGAGCAAGCGTACCATCTAAAGAGGCCAAGAGGATACAGATGGAATTCCATTATTCACCGTATGACAGCGTAAAGATGCAGCTCCAGGATATGTTTTTCGGCAAGGTCGAAAGTCCAGTCACCTGTTGCATCGTTTATATTCGCTCCTTCGCCAACTCAGGCCATGATTTCGTATACTGCGTATCCGAGCGTACACATCTTTCAAAGTTTTACAGCGGTACATATGGTGCACGCGATGTATGTTGCTTGGTCACTGCTCACAAGCAACAAGCTGCATCACTGAACATAATTCCGTCATGGCCATGATGCTAATTGTACCGCCTGCAGTATCGAGGTCCAATTCTCGGCACTCTTGTTGTTCTCGCCGGAGCGGTTGTCGAGAAAGTCGGCCCAATTAACTGGAGGAAGTATACCAAAGTTCCGAAGTATGCAGAAAAGATCAACGGCGTTCGCTGGAGATACTTATTCGCTACTGCCAGACGGGTTTGGAGTACGATGACCTTCTGCGCATCTAAACTACAAGCCCTCGAAGTTATGGTGGCCGACGTGCCTGTCCAGCAGCAGCAGCGAGAGCCTGAGGCTCGAGCGCTAGACCCGATCAGTGACAGCAAATACCTCCCAGAAGCGCAGAGGATTGCTATCCAGCAGAACGTCGAGATACTCAAGAACAAGCCCAATCATCAAGATAGGGTGTTTGAATATCTCGAGCGTGAATTGATTGGCTGGTGCAATCAGCGCGGGAAGGACGAACTCACAAAACAACAATATCGCCTGGTGGCACGGCTCAGAGACAATGCAGACGATTTTGGTACACTATATAATGACGAAGACGAAGACGGAAACACGGTACCAAACACAGGTTTCAACAAAGACGAAGAGGCTCGTCTGATATCTGAAAGAGATGTCATGATTCGGCAGATACAAGAACAGCTCGCTCTACCGATAAGCGTGTGCGACGATCCCGACCGCTCAGAGTTACCTGGACTAGAACCATCTAATCAAAACAGTGTTCTAAAAGATACTGAGGACAGTGACGATTCCGACGACGACATTCTTCTTAGGGAGTCGATGGATACAGAGCGACCTACGAAAGAACAAGCCAAATTAATCCAAAGGTTTGCAAACTTTACCGGCGCACAGTCATATCAATGTGAGGGATATTTGTACACAGCCAACTGGGATCTGAACCTTGCTCTATCCTATTTCCAAGAAGACCACCCAACGTCAAAGCCAAGTATTTCCCGCAATACCAATAACCTGGGTCCAAAAGAACGAATTGATGCTGTGACCACATTCAAAGCTCTCACAAACGCAGACTCTGCTGTCGCAACGAGCTGCCTTACTGGTACTGGTTGGGATGTGGGACTCGCAGTGTCGACTTTCTTTGACGACAGTGAAGCTCCAATGAATAACAGCGAAGGCATCTTTGATCCTACTAATACGGCATCCCAAGAATTCAGTGCAAAGATAAATAAGAGGCCTAAGAAAGATATGTCTCTTGATACGAGTGATGTTACGGAAGATCTGGTTGGTGAACAAGCAATCTTGAACGCGAGTCTCAAGGCAACGATTCGCCACAGAATAGCAGAGCTCGATGCCGAAATCAGCAAGCTGGACAAGAAAATCGGGAGCATGGACGATGATGGCGTTGATACAATAATGCAAGATGTAGTCAGGAGCGAGATGGACTTCAATGAAGACAGCGAGGTACATATTGCACCCAGAGGCAGACTACGTGTCGTCAATGAGGATCCACCACAAGCAGTTGCCAACCGTATAGGTATTTCTCACGCAGGTCTACCTATCGCACTCGACGAAGCCGGGAATGTCATTTCGTACGAACGTCCTACAGGCACACCGTATCAGCAGTACCTTGCCATGCGCTGCCGCTTGCAGGTTCAGCACTATGGATACGAGGCCGTTTCTTTAGACGAAGATCCTCACCGTGGTATACCTACAAGAGAGAGATGTCCAGCGCCTCTCGTTCAGGAAGAAGTTGATGACATTTCTTTCTCTTCTTCTGAAGATAATCTGATCACACCCAAAGACACAGTCCCGTCTACCTCGCAAGAATCCGTAGACAAGGAAGATCATGTACAAAATAGATGGGCCGCTTTGCACGAAATGGCCGACCTCATCAATATGCTTGCTGCCTCTGAAGACGGGACACTTGCCAAAGTACCCGAGAGAGCTAGCGCGGCCAATACCTCGATACAACTAGAAGACCAGGTCTTCAGCTGGGCCAGACAATCAATACAAGATATCCAATTTGACCACTGGCAAGTCTCCATAGAAGGAGAAGGCGACAAAGTCGACTCCGTCCTCGACAGCGCAGATGAGCACGAAGCATTCGCCACTGACTCTGTGTTTAGCACCAAGGATGCCGACCGGGAAAATCGTGTGCCAATCAAGACAGCGCTGAGAGATACTTCACAGCCCAGAAAATCCACTATGAAAGTCCGGTTTAAGCTCGAAGATTACGATCGCGATGCGCCAACGACATGGAACGGGCCCGAAGAAGAGGTTGAAGAAGGGAGGCCTAGGAGAGGTAGATCTGCGCGGAGGAATCATGAGAAGGTTGAGATATCCAGTTTGAAAGTCTGGTCTGATGCTGCCGAGGACGAGAACATCGATGCGAGAGCACAAAGGCGAAGAGAAAGAGCCCAGAAAAAAGAAGCAGAAGCACGGAAGAAGAGAGACTTGTTCTTTTCCAAGCAAGAGGATGCGTGGCATGGATTGGATAACGATGAAAACCAGTTGGAGTTCGAATTCGGGTCTGATGTTGATGCTGAGGGCGAGGAAGACTTTGAGATACAAGAGGTACAGAAAAAACACGAAGAGCAGGTAGAAGTGCGACAGGAAAAGGACAAGCGTCCACCGAGGGTCGATGAGAAGATGGAAGATTGATACGGTGGGGGTTAGAAAGTGGATAGAAAGGACGTGGCTGGTCCAGCAATAGTGTATTGGAATCCACAGAGTTAAATCGCTCAATGGGATACACACCCTGGCTTGACAGACATTATTTTTGCGCTGCAGCAACAAAGGAGAATAAGCATAAAAACGTCACATGGCAAATAGATACATCAACTGCTGGCGCATGGACTATCCTAATATATTCATCGTCATAGCAGTCACCGCACTAACTACTGACTCAAAAGGTGCTTGCACCATTGAGTGAGTCTAAAAGGAAAAGCTACAGCCTCAAAAGCACGCAAGGGTATTTACTACATTTCCGTAGTGAGGTATAAAGAAAGGTCTATAGAGTAGACCCCTGCAGTAGTGTAAATGTGTCGAGAACGAAAATACAAAATTCCACGTCTAGTTGCACATTACTTCTCGTCGTTGCCACAGCCTTCGCTTGTCGATTTGGAAGTGTGTCTTTGTGTGCTATGGAGTCCATTCGTCTTCACGTAACCTTACACCCGAATTACCTTTGAGCAGAGCACTCTACTCACTGTTGTCGAGGAATTCAACCATAACACTGGCGCCCTTTAGGCCAGCAGCTTCAACTGTTTCGTCAAGATGCTCAATGAGGTTCTTGCCCATGAAAGAAAGATCAAACTCGGCACCCTGCTTGCCTTCCCAAGGAACGTCAGACTTGATCCACTCGTAGACACGGCGGACAGGATCTGCTAGATTGAACCGGCGCACAATAGGTCGACCCGAAGGGCCTCGGAATTGAATGCGAGTAGTAATCTTGGGGTCGGTAACTGTAGGCTCTGTATGAGGGGCATGAGCGGAGATGGCTGCAAAAGCCGGATTTGACGGAGCGGCCTCTGGCTCTGGTTCTGGCGCAGCTTCCTCTGCTTTGCCTTTGCCCTTGATGTTGTCCGTTGATTTTGTGAGAGCATCCGGATCGTCCTCCTGGGGACCCTTGCCGTTCTCTAAACTGTTCTGTAGCGCCATTTCCAGCATCTCTTCCTCGGTCATACGGTTGACATCTTTCTTCTTTGACTCTGACTTTCGCTTTGCTACCGGGTTCTTTGCGTTGACGTTCAAGCTGTAGCGGTCAAGGAACTCGTGGAGCTGGGCATGGAACTCGACTGCCTCAGGGATTGGTGGTCCAGACCAGACTTTGACCTGCTCGCCCGTCCTAGGGTCAACAATGGCAATATGCGGGTATGCGTCTGAGCTGTCGCGAGCGTGGAAGTAGTAGTTCATATACTGTTGTCCCCGCTGGTCATCCTTTGCATACTGCAAAAAAATGAAGTTTTCCCGAACAGTCTCTTTGATATCTTTGTTTTTCCAGATGTCCCGATTGAGGCGCTGGCAGTCGAAGATGGCTGGATCTTGAATGTTCACAAGCAGCCACTTTTCCTCATCCTTGCCCATGTCTCGCGCTTTCTCCCAAGATCCCTGATACATTATCTCGAATGGTGGGCGGAAGAGCTCTGCAAGCATGTTCATCTTAGAAGACTGCTCGGAGGCACCTCCTGTTGCTGTTGCAAGCTCGCGTCTCCGAGTGCTCGAATCCGTAGTGTTGTCCCAGACATTCGTATGGGTTGTGTGTTGGTTGAAGATACCCGCGCGACCTAAGTTTGTAAAATCAGTAAACTTGGAAATTGTAGAAGCCAGGATTATGATATACCTGTTCGCCTGCGAGCAAGCTGCTCTTGGACCATGGCGTCTATATCCTCGTCCTCGGCAGGCCCCCAGTTGGAGCCAGGACCGACCAGTGTCTCTGTAGTCCGTTGCATGGGCGCGCGAACCTCATCGACGCCAGCTCCCCCGGGACCACTGCCGCCATACATCTCCTCTTGTAACCGTCGTGCCATAGCTTCATCATCTTCGATACCAGGTTGAGTTCGCGCAGGCTGGGTTGTGGCTTGTGGAGTGGCATCGAATTCCATATCATCGTCAGAATCGATATTAATGGGGTTCTGGGCAGAAGAGGCGGCGGGGGGCTGTGACGGTGCGGAAGGAGTGAAGTCGAGTCCTGGGGCGTCGAAAAAGAGCTGTATGGCCTGCTCGAAGTTGCCATCTGTCAGGCGCAGATACTGTGCGGCCTTGTCGGGGTCGCATGAAGTGATGCTGCAGAAGTTGAGGACAGATTCTTCATCCATCTTAGGCGCGTGTTCGCGTTTCGCTCGTCGACGATGAGGTGTGATGCGAAGTATCGGTCGAAGGGCGGTGTACTTGAGCTTACGGCGCAGAGAGCGAAAGACGTTCTGACTGCGGAGAACTATTCCGTATAGTTTGCTCGGATCGTGAGTGGCAGTTCTGCAAGATGTGGTGGATTAAGAATTCTGTGTGGCGGCTGCGATTGCGGTGGAAGTCGACCAGTGGTGGGGCAGTTCATGTACCCATGAAACCCTCGATGAGCGACGATTGGATCCTCTGTGCGCACAAAATAGCGATGATGCAAGAGTTGGGTGAAGAAGAGGTTCGGTGGCGGTGAATGTACAACGCAGGCACAGGCTTCGTTTGTTTGGCCGTTCTAGTACGTAGGAGCAACGCGGGGGAGGGGCGCTGGTGCAGAATGGGGGCGAGAGAGGCGAAGTTCTGCTGCTGATGGGATTTGTAGGAGTGGATTGAGTACAGGAGACGTCGACTGGGGCGGAATCACGTCGAAGACGCGAAATGGTGGCTCACAAAGGAAGAGAGTGCAGGCAGCGGCGACTGCGTCATTCGGGACCCGTGCGGCCGAATCCCTGTCACCTCTCAGGTGAATGTCCGACACGCGACATGTGGCAATCTCGCCCTAGAGAGGCTCCAGATACGCCTTTCTAGTCAGGGCCGGCACATTACTCGCCTCTAGGCCTCGCCGTCTCTGGTCATCCGCATTCCTTGTCAGCTAATGGGACACGTCCTCCATAGCTGCCTGCCGTACTCGCTGTTGTAATCAGGTCCCTCATTTGTTCGCCAAAACTCCTCTGTGTCTCCATCTCCATCACCACTACCATACACTGTCCTATTTTCCATCATGGCGACAGAACAGTCCCCAGAAGCCAAAGAGCTCTCGCTGGTAGGCAAGGTTGAGATGCGCATAGCCCTTGCCAGCTCGGACAAGAAACTCGAAGACTTGCTAAAGACCTATCTCGCCCCATTGCTTCTCAAGCTCGGCTCAGATAGCGCCGCCGTGCGGAACAAGGTGAGACTTGACATCGGTCACACATGCTGTGCCCTTTGCCTGCCCTCGGCCACCGCTGATAGCGGGTTTCCTAGGTCATTTCCATCTGTCAGCACATCAATACGCGCATCAAGTCTCAGTACGCTCCTCCTACTCGCTCAAATCGCTTCAACGCAATAGCTGACATAGCATGCAAGAAACATCAAGCTGCCCGTGAGTGCACTTCTGAAGCAGTACAAAGACAATGCCCATGTTGCTCTGATCCGGCATTTCGACATTCTATATATCCAGCAGGGCATCTCGCGTCTTACTGTAGCTGAGCGGTTAGAACTTCTCCCTATACTGCTTCAAGGTATCGCCAAGGACTATGAAAAATCAGAACAGCATGCCTCTCAACTGTTCCATCTTATCCTGCGTCTTTTGGTTCTCTTCAAGTTGCCGCTCCGAGGGAGCAAGGAAGACGATGAGCTCAGGACGACCTTGGATCTGTCAGATGACGATGCAGCCTTCCTTTCTAAGTGGTTTGGAAAGTTGCTTCTCTTGACTATTGTTCGAGCAAGCCCACAAGATGGTGCGTCTCTGCAATGTCCCGGGCTGTCTTCTGAGGAGTACAAGTTCCTTACTCTTCAGGGAAAGCCAGATGCTTGGGACCCTAGCGCAGATGCTGGTCTGAATTTGACTGAATCAAAAGCTCTGGTTGCCCGACTTATGGCGAGTGGCTTGTTCAAAGATGACGAAAAGTTCTTCCCTGCGCTATTTGCATCTGCGGACACAAATTCCCGGATATCAGAGGTCGGCGAAGACACATTGAAACGTGTCATGCTATCACAAGATCTTGAACAATCAGAACTCGTAGAAAGTTTATTCGAATTCTATTTCGGCTCCAGCTCGGCTGGCGGGCCACTCCCTGTAAAGACACCGCTACGGATCAAGATATTGACTGTTCTCTCCAAGTCTGTAAAATGCACAGCATATCCTCGTCAAATAGCAAGAATCGTTGAGGAAGGTCTTCTCTCTCCCGAACTGAACGCAACCAATAAAACAGCTGGAAGGGAAGCTTCAAAATTTCGCTCAGCCATCTTTTCTCTTGTAAACTTCGTCGCCCGACGAGGAGCAGCGTCTGACTTGTCCCAAGTTGCCGAAAGTCTTGTCGGGAATTTGAGAGCTTTTATTCAAGACCAAGGTTGGCCGGCTCCGGATCGTGACCAAGACATGGAGTTGCGAGGCTACGGATACGAAACCATTGGACTTTTGGCCAAAGCTGCTCCGGAAAAGATATTATTGGAGCCATCTCTCGACCTCCTGGAATTTCTATTCCGATCGTTGCGTGAAGATTCAGCCGGGAAAGACGTCGCAGTCAGTATAGAGGAAGCCCTTTCTTCGGTGCTTGGAGCGTTCTCCAAACCTTTCGATGCGGCAATTATGCCTAGGTTCAGGCAGATTCTGCTTCGATATGCCACCGTCGATCAGGACAATACACCAGCCTCGGACAGGTTCACGAGAAGTACTCGCTATGTTGCTACGCGTTTCGCAAATCGATGCCTTCCATATGAAGACGTACTTGCAAGGTGGATAGACATCCTTGCTGTTAGTGGAGGTCCCGGTGACCGCCACGAGTTATTAGAGGAGGGACGGCGAGGCCTCGATCCTTATTGGTTTAGGATGTCGAATACACCACCTGGTGAGCGCGAGCAGAGCAAGTTGGCTTTTCCAGACTTTGATAAGTTAGTCAACTTTATCATTGTCCAACAAGGGCAGGATGCTGATGCCATGGACATTGACCCTTCCGAAGATGTGCTTGTGCAAGTCCGATATTTCTATCAACAATTTCCAGCTGCTCTGCCGGCTGTCATCAGTTTCTGCTCGAGCGTCGCGATGCAGTGTGCTTTGGTCGAGAAAGGCATAGACCAGGACATCCCAGAGGATTGGGAAAGGAAACTTGATACACAGATGACTACGGATATGCGTGCGAGACAGGCATTTCGTGCATACGCTGCAAACGACTCCCATGCTCGCTCTTTGGCGGTGTTATTACGCGCTAGTTTTGACAGGCTCACACGAGACGATACAAGCGATATTGAAGATATTGGCACCACATTGGTGAGAATACTCTCTTTGCTCCCACAACGCCACTGGATACATGCAAAGGTTGTTCAGGACTTCCGCGACTTGCAGCGATCTATCTTGTCGAACAATTCCGCTCGGCGCCTTGCTGCTGCTCATGCGTATGGCCTATTAGCCTCACATGAGAGTGTTGATCAGAATGCATTACAAAACGACCAAGTCGCCTTCTTTGAGAAGCTGCAATCTTGGAAGACGGCTGTTGGCGCTGATATCAATCAAATCAGTGGCATTGTCCTTGCCCTCGGCTACTATTACAGCAGAGCTTTCTGGAGAGGCAGTTTTGCTTCCACGGCCATTACAGATGACCATCCCATTCACTCGTTGTTACGCTCCCTCGTGGCCATTATGCAAGAGTCTCGGGATGCAACGTTGAAGAATGCAGCCTTTTCTTGCATTGACCAACTTAGTCTTTTTACGTGATCACGCCCTCGCTGCTATCCAAATATGCCAAGGTCGAAGACATTGCCCAGCAGATCTATGACTCTGCTAAGACGGGTACGACAACAGCAATATTAGCACTGGGCCATTTGTCAATGATCACCGAGGAAGCTAGCTCTGGTTCCGAAGATCCCCCCGACTACAAGATTATACAGGAGAAGCTGTATGAGCTGCATGAGGTGCGACAAGCAGAAGTTCACTTTTCAGTTGGTGAGGCATTGAGCTGCTTTGTCAGTGGCTGGGACTCGAAAGCTCTGATAGCTGAGCTAGATGTCTTGCATCCGAACCAACCACTGGAGCCTTGGGACGCACCTCTCAAGACTCCATCTGGGCCAAAACGCGAAAAGACATTTGGTGTGGTGTTAGAAAAGACCTTGAAAGGCTGTGTCCAGACAAAACCCTCGTTAAAGAAGGCTTCTGTGATATGGCTGCTTTGCTTGCTTCAATACTGCGGTCATAAACCTGAAATGCAAGGTTATTTGGGCCAATGCCAGGTCGCATTCAAAAATTGCCTCTCTGATCGCGATGAAGTCGTGCAAGAGGCAGCTTCACGAGGACTTGGCCTTGTTTATGAAAAGGGAGACCGCCAGCTCAAGGATGATCTTGTCCGTGATTTAGTTGGCTCATTCTCAGACAACAAGTCCAAGATGGCGGGTACGGTCACGGATGATACGCAACTCTTCGAACCCGGTGCTTTACCTACTGGCGATGGCTCAATCACCACATACAAAGATATCTTGAACTTGGCGGCCGAAGTCGGTGACTCAAGTTTGGTTTACCGCTTCATGTCCATGGCTTCCCACAACTCAATTTGGTCCAGCCGAGCAGCTTTTGGTCGATTTGGATTGAGCAATATCTTCTCAGACTCAAGTGTTGACGGTTACCTTGCACAAAATCCCAAGCTCTATCCCAAGCTATATCGGTATAGGTACGAGAAGTCATGGTTAGCTGTGCTCGAAGAATATTGACCAAGGCTCAGGTTCGACCCCAACACTAATGTACAGCGCTCAATGAACGATATCTGGAACGCCCTTGTTAAAGACTCTTCGGCAACTATAGAAAAACATTTTGATGCGATCATGGATGACCTTCTTGTCAGCATTCTTACTAAGGAATGGCGGGTTCGCCAGGCCTCCTGTGCAGCCATTGCAGATCTCGTTCAAGGACGCAGCATCGAAAAGGTAAGCAAGCATACTTTTTTCTTTGGTGCCTGAACTAATGTTCTCTTAGTATGAGAAGTATCTGGATGCCATCTGGGAAAAGACCTTCAAAGTTCTGGACGATATCAAAGAGACAGTCCGTGTGGCTGCAGCCTCCCTTGCTCGTGTCTTGACTGGCATTTTGACCCGCTCTTTGGAGGCTGGAGATGCATCCTTGAAGTCTGCAACCGTCCAGCTTGAACGTGTCATACCTTTTCTTTTCTCTAATTCCGGGCTGGAGTCCTCGGCCGAAGAAGTTCGACTCTTTTCCGTACACACACTCCTCCAGATTGTCAAGAAGAGCAATGCGAAGACACTCAATCCACATGTCCCCGAGCTAGTTGAGCGCTTGCTTGGCCTGCTGAGTAGTTTGGAACCCGAAGCAGTCAACTACGTCCACCTCAATGCCAGCAAATACAATCTCACTGAGCAAAAGATTGACGATATGCGTCTCGCAAGCGTGCGTCAGTCTCCATTGACAGAGTCTGTGGAACGCTGTCTCGACCTCGCCGATGCAGACACCATGGCTGCATTGGTCCCACGCATTGAAGCCGCAATGAAGAACGCAGTCGGCCTGCCATCCAAAGTAGGCTGTTCACGAGTTCTTGTCACGCTTTCTACACGCCACCGCTTCTTGTTCAACCCCTACGCCGACGGGTTTCTGAAACTGATTCAAAAGCAAATTCACGATCGCAACGAGACAGTCAGCTCTTCATACGCAGCCGCAGCAGGTTACCTGGCGCGACTGGCATCTGACAAGCAGATCCTTTCAACTTTTGCATTCGTCAATAAACTCTATTTCGAGTCGGAAGAAAACAGCGATAGAAGCCGTCTGCTAGCCGCAGACATAATGCGCGCCATTAGCTCTTACGCAACAGATCGCTTCAATTCATTTGCTGCCGAGTTCCTACCTTTCATCTTTCTGGCCAAACACGACTCAGAAGAGCAGGTTCGTAAGAGCTTTGGTGAAACCTGGGATGATCATGTCGCTGGTCCACGCGCCGTATCCCTATATCTCAAAGAAATACTCGCCCTCTCCGATACTCATCTCGAAAGCAGACAATGGGCTATCAAGCACACGGCTGCAAAGACGGTGGCAGATTGCGTGCTGCAGATCACCAATGCTGTAGGTAGTGAGAAGATCGAGCCCACAGCTGCGAAGAGCATTTGGCCTGTGTTGGATAAGGCGCTGAGCGGGAAGAGTTGGGAGGGTAAAGAGGTTGTGCTTGAGGCATTTGTCCGATTTGTAGAGCGTGCTGAGGCGTATTGGATGAGTGAGGAGAACAAGGATCTCGCAAAGCAGCTGGAGAAGGTGGCAACAAGAGAGAGTAAGAGACAAGAGGGGAAGAATGAGAAGGTTGTTGCAGGGGTGTTGGAGAAGTTGAGGGGTCACTTGGGCATGTAGTAATCTGTATCTAGAAATGTTGCTCCTGATGCATTGGCATACAAAGTGTTCCCCTGCAGCATAGAAAAGACTACAAGAACCACTGTGAAGCTGGGAAAAATCAAACAGACGAATTTTTTTTCCTTTCTTTTTTTCACTCTCAAGCTCCGTTGTCTGCCGCCAATGCCTTCTCTAACACCCGATCCGCATTCAACTCCTTCTCCGCGCCTTCAATCACGCCCCTCAAGCCCTTGGCACAAGCCTCTAACTGCGCTTGCTCCTCATCATTCAGCTGGATCGGCATCGGCCTCACAATGCCCTTTCTCCCCACGATGGCTGGCATGCTGAGACAGCAGCCCAGGTCTGGCTGGTAGAAAGAGAGCGGGCGTACAGAGCGCGAGTCGAACAGAATGTACTTGCAGATACTAGCTGCAATGTTGCCGATGCCGAAGGCGGTACAGCCTTTTGCGGCAATGATGGCGCCCGCGGCACCACGCGTGTGCTCGGCGATGCTTTTTTTGAAGTCTGGAGTCAGAGTTGAAGGTGGAAGGGCGAGAGAGAGCGGCGTAGTGCCGATTGTGGCGGAGGACCAGGCAATCTGGTGTGATGGTATTAGTGAATGGTGTCTGGGCATGTTGATATATAATTTCCTGCTCTGGGTGTATGTAAATGGGCTCTGGACATGGTTTCGACGCATTCTCCAAGCAAATGAATAGTTGTTTTGGAAGGTGAGAGTGGAAAGGGACTTGGAGGTAAAGTCAAAGTAAAGACTTACAAACTGACTATCTCCATGCTCGCCAAGCACATAAGCGTCGATACTATTCGGTGCTACGTCCGCCTTTTGTGCAAGAATACCTCTCAGTCGGGCGGAATCGAGACTCGTCCCTGTGCCCAGCACCTGGCTTTCCGGCAAACCACTCAGCTTGCGCGCAAAGTAGGTCAGGATATCGACCGGATTCGCGACGAGCAAAAGGATCGTATGTGGATTGATTGGTGCCATGGAGGAGAAGATGCTCTCTAGGATGTGCAGGTTGCGACTGAGCAGTGATAGACGGGATTCTCCTGGCTTTTGCTTTGCGCCGGCGGTGATTACCACGATGTCCGCTTGGCCTGCGTCGGCATGAGTTCCAGCGCGGACGCGAACGCCGCTGCCGCCGCGGTAGGTAGCATCAGATAGGTCGCGGACTTGGGCTTCGAGGAGGGCTGTCTTTGGATCTACAATTATGACTTCGGAGCAAATTGGTTGGAGGACCAGAGTGTAGGCGAGGGTGGAGCCTACATCACCGCAACCAAGAATGGCAATAGTGGTTTTGAGCTTGGGTTGTGTCATTTTTTTATGTTTTGTACTACGGCCTTGTATTAATATCGTTGAGGCTGCTTGTTTGATGGGATTGATTGAGGTGACGGTGAATGCTGATGCAATAGGGTAGATCAAGGTTGTTGTTCCGAATCGAGGTGTAAAGGTTAAAGAGAGAAGAACGGGAACAGGGAAAGTGAAAGTATTTGAAATTTATATACTTCCCACTTGTGAGCTCTTGCCGACGCATGCGGTGCTGGATTGCCAAGAGCTAGGCACTCCAAATGGTGGGGTGATATTGTCCTGCAGGACAAGCTCAGCCGCTGAACCTGATGTCACATCGACCAATTATTTTGCAAAAAGCAATTACGGCATATTAAAGACAGACGATCTTGTTGTGAGAAAGTTGAGATTCAGACGGGATAGTATTTGATAGAATTGTTCGAGCGCGGTCTCACGAAAGTAATACTCGATTTCAAAACGTAAGAAATTGCCATATATTAGGCATTCTGCTTTAGGCAGTGGACCCCTATTGTGGAAGATATAGAAGAAACGAAACGAAAGTCTCCCTGGCTAGACAACTCAAGACCCAATTCTCTTTCCCATTACCAAGTCTATAACTCTCACATTAAACTACTCCTCCCCCCAATCTCGGTGCCACCCTGTCCATTTGGCAGATTGCCATCTCTTCCATCCACAAACTCTGTATAAATCCTCTTGAGCCGCATGCGCTCCTGGGCCGAAATACTGCTGCGGCCCGACGTCAGCGATGACTCGATGTGCTTCCACTGGATCTGGGGATCTTTTCTTTCTCCTGCAGCGTCATCAGGGAGCTTGGCGTCTGCAGCATCGTAGGAATCGTCTTTTTGAGAGTCTATGGCACCGCTGACGGATCGCTGGAGTTGCTTTTGTTTTCGGCGGAGAGACTGCAGGGAAGCTATCTTTTGGGCGATCATTGCGCGCTCGGTAAGTTGGTTTGAGGTGCGGAGGGCAGACTCGGTGTTGTCGTTGTCATTGTCGCCGTAGCGGAAGTAGGAAAAATCGGGGATGCCTTTTGTATCTTTTGTGCTGTTGTTCTTGTTGCCGGCAGCGTCTAGTTTGGATGGGTCAATGTCGCCGAGGGCGTCATGGATGGCTTCCAACTGTGCGTTGTAGACGACGGCTTGCAAGTCGGCACCAGAATATCCGTCTGTCCTACTTGCTATTTCTCGCAGATTCTGGCCTGCTTCATCGGCGGACAGGATGCTGGGCGCTAGATGCAGCTTTGCTGTCACAGCGCGCAGAATGTCGATGCGCTCTTCTACGTCTGGCATATCACAGAGGAGTGATTTATCTAGACGACCTGGACGGAGGAGCGCAGGATCAATGAGATCAGGACGAGAAGTAGCGGCTAGCACATAGACGCCTGAAAGACCTTCGGCACCATCCATCTGTGTGAGCAATTGGTTGACTACGCGATCCGTTACACCGGTCGAGTCGTGTCCACGCTTGGGTGCGATCGAGTCGAACTCGTCAAAGAACAAGACGCAAGGCCTTGCTGCTTCGGCTCGCTCGAAGAGATCACGTACGGACTTTTCGGATGCACCGATGTACTTGTTGAGGATTTCGGGGCCCTTGACTGATATGAAGTTGAGGCCGCACTCACCAGCTACTGCTGAGGCGAGTAGCGTCTTGCCGCATCCAGGATAGCCGTAGAGAAGCAGACCCGAGCGGAGACGTAGTGGGCATTTCGCAAAGATAGGGGCGTATGTGGTAGGATACTGTAGCGTTTCCAAGAGAACCTGCCGTGTAGTGTGTAGACCGCCTATTGAGTCCCATTTCGTGGTACTGGACTGTAAAGTGACGTTCCGCAGCGAGGCTGGCGTGAATCCTGATAGGGCATTGGCATAGTCTTCTCGCGTAAGAGTGACAGTAGGTGATGTCGAGGTAACGGATCGAATCAGCGCCTCGTTCCTTGCGCGAGAAGTCAGTAGGACAAGATCACCGGGCATGTAGCCGTCAGTCTGCCCCGCAAGATCTAGGAAGTCGATGGTTGGATCCACGCTGAATCCATATTCGTCAGAAGGTGGTTTTGGTATACTGTCGATGCTGGGTTGGCTGCGGTGGGCAGTGCTTGGTCGGCTGTTGGTGGGAGATGCTGGGAAAGCATGGCCATTCACTTTCTCTGTGGGCTCTGCTTTGGCATCCTTGAAAGCTAGCATCTCGATCACCTTTCTTCTGCCGTCTTTGTTGGGTGCCTTCAAACTGACAATTTCCCGAACGATGTGGCCCCCCACGACGACGTTGTTGAGCGCTTCTTTGCCTTGGGCTGTCGCTAGTAACACTACACCAGAGTCCATGGAGCAGTACTGGCGGACGATACTAATCAGGCACTCGCTGACTTGGCGACTTCGGCCATTCTCGTTGCCAACCTGAAGCTCGGTTTCTACGGGACATAGCTTGTCTAGGTCGTCTAGAATAACCACGGCATTCCCACCACCTCTTGCGCCCCATGACGCTGTAGCAAACAATCGGTTGAGCGTTTCCTTAATAGTTGCCACTCGGGTCTCATCTGTCACGAGTTTTCGACAAGGAAAGTATGTGGTGTTGAACAGGTACTCTGTCCGAAGCTGATGGGCAAGAAGCTGCGCGCATTCTGATTTTCCTGCTCCAAGCCCTCCAGTGAGGAGAACCGATGAATTGTGAGTTAGATGTGATCTTAGTTGTTGAACCAGAGGATCGATTCCAACCAGATGTGATGGGTTTTCTGGAAGCGGATCACCTTGCTGCCATCCTTTGGCCCAGGTTGACGGTACGGATATCTCTTGGCCGAGTTCAAGTGGAGGTTTTCTCTCAGGAAAAAGGACCCATGATACCCCGCTGGCTGTCGTGGGCGGCTCAAATCTGACGATGCCTCCTTGCCAGCCGAGCTCAGAGTCTTTGGTTGGCGGTAGCACCATGCCGTCTGTGACCGGTCCGTCCAGGATACCATTCTTCTTTCCATACGTAGTCTTGATCTTCTGTATCGCATTCTCCTGGTCCTGCTTGGATTCCCCGCCAAATTTCAGTGATGCATTGCTGAGCGATGCTGCTGTTGCGAAAGGTAAAATCTTGACTGACTTTACAATCGGCTCTCTGGACTCTTTTGTGCCTTGCGGCTTGATAGCAGGTGGTTTAGGAGTTTGGGCTGGTGCACCTTCGATGCGAACCAGTCCACCTACAAGTTTCTCACAACCAAGAACTTTGCAGAGGTCTGTCGAAAGCGCTACATGGCGACTGTCGGGCGCATCCTCCCACGCTGCGATTCTGACTACCACGCGAGCTGCTGCTTTCTCCTGCTCCTGTTCCTTTGACATATCGACAGGCTCTTGCAGACCTGCAGGCTTGATGACTGATACAGAAACCCACGTAGTTCCTCTTAATGCCTTTGTGAGAAGCACATCAGGGTCTACCCAGATCTTCAGACCCTCGGCTTCTGCGTCGTCGTCTTCGTCAAACCACTGATGAGCGACACTTCGATCGACACCACGCAAGAAAACCACGCCCTTGCTTGCAGCATCCTCACGACCACTCCGCCGGCGAACTGTGCTTGCCGTGCTCTTTCCGCTTTTTCTTGAAGCGGCGCCGACGCTCCTGCTTTCCCGTGACGAACTCTTCTCCTTTTGTCGTGTCTTAGGCGCTACGATGACCTCGGCATCAGGCGATATCTTGACGAAGAGTGATGCGTTCTGCGGCGCAGGGGCAATGGACGTCACGATGATATTCGCGGTTGTCGTAGGGGAGAGATGTAGGGTTAGGGGATGCGGTGACTGCGCTTGTGGATTAGGCAATGCGCGTATCTGCGAGAGGAAGTTAAGTTCAAGAAACTGAGCATGCAGCTCGATCATTTCCCAGTCGACAGGTGTCAATGGCTCGATGTTGATAGTGTGCGCTTGGGGAGGGTCCAGGTGCAGTATGATGCCAACTTTCTGTCCCTGCTGAAGCCCAATCAGTCGCGCAAATGTGGCATCTACTTCCACAGCAGGGAGGTCCTGTTGGCTGACTGCAGGGCTGCCTCTTAATCCATCCTTTCCAACCACAGGCGCAATTCTGCGCTTGCTCTGCATGCCGGTCCATCCCAGGAAGACCGATTTTGGGGCGGTGTTCTTGTTGTCAGCGGCACCAGGGGGAGGAGGTTGGCGGTACGAGAGCTCGACGACAACATTCTGGGCGACCTGGATACAGTGTTAGTATAATGTGTTAAGGACAGCACAAGTTCCGTACTGTATTGGCATTGACGAGCACGGAAACCAGCGACGCCGGCAGGTTCACGAGGCAGTTCTTGAGCGACTGCTGCAAGACGACCTCAGCCTGGACGACATTTCCGGCAGGCTTCTTGGGCGGCATAGCTGGAGAAGGGAACGACTAGAGGATTGGAGGATGGAGAATGCAGAATGACGGCAGTTGTTCCCGCCAGGCGCATGTCATTCCCAAGCGCATCTCCCTCCGCGAGCCGAGGTCGTCGGCGCCGATGGTCCCCAAGGCGGTGGGAGGCGGCAGAGCTGGGCGCGGGCCAATCGCTCCACTGCCCTGGAAACGCGGGTTGACGCGCTCCTAGCCTACAACGCGCCCAGCCCCGATTTTGCTACCGCGCATCCTCCCCGCTGCAACTGTATCCGAGAGAGCAGTTCACCACCCGACTCACAGCCTTCCTTTTTTTACACAGGCAATCCCAATCTCGGACGCCATGGCGCTGCTTACTACGAGTGCGCCAGTCAACTACGACGAGCAGGAGGGTCTGTACACACATCCAAAACACCCTGGCCGCCCTTCGCTAACAGCATACAGCTGCCTTTGTCGACTTCCTCAAAAACTACAAGTCTACCTCGACAGAAGCTGCAGACCAGCTCGAAAATCTGAACCTCAATGGCAATGGCGGCGAGGAAGACGACGACATGGTCGACGACTCAGACAACCCCGCAGCCGGCGGAGCACAGTCGCGCAATAAGTCGAAGCTCAAGTACATGGACCTGCTCCAAGAAGTCGCAAATCGCATGCGGGACGAGATCCAAATAGACTTGAATGATGTCGAGGCTGTGAGTAGCGGTCAACTCCTGCCAGCACCACACAACTGATTGACGACCTCCAGTACGAGAAAGCGACTTCAGATGACGAACACAACTTCAGGCTGGTCGAGTCGATCGAGCGCAATGCACACCACTACATCGAAATATTTTCACGCGCCGTCGACAAGTGCCTTCCGCCACCAACAACAGAGCTGAGGTACGGCACCGTCTGCACTTTTCTAACAACAAGCACTGATCATGTATAGCTTCAAGGACGATGTGCTGGACGTTATCATGACACAACGTTCTAAACGCAACGAAAGAATGCAGGAGCTGCAGGGTGTGGATGATTCCGCACAGGCTGCCCCAGAGACAATATTTCCTGCAGCCTTGACTCGACGCTACACGCTCAACTTCAAGCCTAGGGTGCCGTCTGGTTCAAGCAGCCAGCGCAGTCTCAAGGCCCTCGCCGTTCGAAACGTCCGTGGAGAACACCTCGGTCACCTCATCACAGTTCGCGGTATTGCAACAAGGGTCTCTGATGTCAAACCTTCAGTGCTCGTCAATGCCTACTCGTGCGACCGCTGTGGCAGCGAGATTTTCCAGCCAGTAACCACTAAGCAGTTCACTCCACTTGTTGAGTGTTACTCAGCAGAGTGCAAGAGCAACAAGACCAAGGGCCAACTGTTCGTATCGACCCGTGCCTCGAAATTCTTGCCCTTTCAGGAAGTCAAGATCCAGGAAATGGCTGATCAGGTGCCTGTTGGTCACATCCCCAGACAGCTCACCATCCACTGCCACGGTGCCTTGGTTCGCCAGATTAATCCCGGAGATGTCATTGATTGCACTGGCATCTTCCTCCCAACGCCATACACTGGATTCAAGGCGATTCGCGCCGGTCTTCTGACCGATACCTATCTCGAGGCACAGTACGTCTTGCAGCACAAGAAGGCCTACGACGACATTGTGCTTGCCCAACCCACTCTGCGGAGAATGAATGAGCTTGAGAGGACCGGCCAGCTGTATGAGTACCTATCACGATCCATTGCGCCTGAAATTTTTGGACATGTCGATGTCAAGAAGGCTCTTCTTCTTCAGCTCATTGGTGGTGTCACAAAAGAAGTCGGCGACGGCATGCGTATTCGTGGTGACATTAATGTCTGCTTGATGGGTGATCCTGGTGTGGCCAAATCCCAATTGCTCAAGTATATCACAAAGGTTGCGCCTCGTGGTGTCTACACCACTGGTCGCGGTAGCAGTGGTGTTGGTCTCACTGCGGCCGTCATGCGGGACCCCGTCACAGACGAGATGGTGCTTGAGGGAGGTGCTCTTGTCCTGGCTGACAATGGCATGTGCTGCATTGATGAATTTGACAAAATGGATGACAGCGATAGAACCGCTATTCACGAAGTCATGGAGCAACAGACCATTTCCATCAGCAAAGCTGGTATCACAACCACCCTTAACGCGCGTACGTCGATTCTCGCAGCTGCCAACCCGCTGTATGGCCGCTACAACCCTCGCCTTTCGCCCATCGAGAACATCAACCTCCCCGCTGCTCTTCTGTCTCGTTTCGACGTCCTTTTCCTCATCCTTGATACCCCTACGCGCGATTCGGACGAAGAGCTGGCCCGTCACGTTACTCACGTGCACATGCACAACGCCCATCCTGAAGCTCCTGGAGGTATCGTCTTCAGCCCTGCTGAAGTGCGACAGTGGGTTGCACGTGCTAGGTCCTACCGACCAACTGTGCCCAAGGAAGTCGCCGACTACATGGTGGGCGCCTACGTGCGCATGCGTCAGCAACAGAAGCGTGACGATGGCAGCAAGAAGGCCTTTACGCACACTTCACCACGTACGCTCCTGGGTGTGCTCCGTCTTGCCCAGGCTTTGGCACGTCTACGATTTGCTGATCAGGTCATCTCGGAGGATGTGGACGAAGCCCTGCGTCTTACAGAGGTCAGCAAAGCTAGTCTTTATGCCGACGAGAACCGCCGGGACGATCATACTCCTAGCAGTAAGATCTATCACCTTATCAAGTCTATGGAGGCCAGTGGTGCTGCGGCTGTTGGTGATGGCACCCGTGGCGAACTTGATCTCCGCAGAGTCCGGGAAAGAGTGTTGGCCAAGGGCTTCACGGCCGATCAATTCGAGTCGGCCATTGATGAATATTCCATGCTTGATGTAAGTTGTTGGCAGCAGAAAGTCGTCTACAGCTTGCTAACATTGCTGAACAGGTTTGGCAAACAACCGGCGAAGGAACACGACTTGTCTTCATTGAAGCTGGTATGGAAGACGAGGACATGGATGCCGATAATGACTTCTAGATTATGCATAAATAAGGAACAGAGCAGCTGTGGAAGTGGGAGTTTCTGGGTACGGCGTACGAAGGCGTTGGATATCCAAGCGACGCTTAGGGCATTTATATTGTGTTTGCAGCTACCTGCAGGTTTCCGCATAGCTTACAAGGAAGCAATTATATCCCATTGTCTGCACTGGATGTTTTCATATGAGTGTCGTGTGAGCCAGCCAGTGACGGGATCACATGCCAAGGCAGCTATCTGCAGACAGGCATCATAGCGGCATGAACCATCGCGGGGTCTTTAGCGAAAAGTGGGAGAGCTTCACGAACGCAGGATACCAGTTTCATCGTCTACAACAGTTCAGACATTGCTTTCGATGCTTGCTAAGTGAAGCGCTTTTCCCGAGTCTTGATCCCGGGATTACCTTCTAGAATAGGCTTACCTCCAACGACGATTCTTGCGCCTCGCGGTTAGGAAACGACCACGATAAGCCTGCGACAACTTCCACTTGGCCTCTATCCATCCCCGGAGACGATTGCGCATGCTCTAGACTTTGCAACTAGACTCTCATCGCAACCATGGCACCCGTCGCAGCAAACAACTTTGCGCAGTTCATGGTAGTGGGGCGTATGTAGAACCCTCATCCAGCTCAGCCCCAGCCTCAGCCGCTGTCTTGCAGCGCGAAGCCCACTGGCTCTCTCACTCTCCCACATTCAATTGCGCATAAACGACCACCTCTAACAAGCCCACAGCAACATGTTTTTTCCTCGGCATCCTCTTCGCGCAATTACCCTACGACTACAATGTCCTGTGGGCGACACCTGACGATCGCGCCTCATACTTTGACATTCTCGAGTCGCACATCAAGTTTCTCTATGCCTCGCCCCCGATTGTCTCGCGGATCCTCAATATCGTCATTGGCACCGGTATCCTCGGCTTCCTGATCAAGCTCTTCAAGCCCAACCAGGCCAACATGCTCTTCGACGGCGCATCCCTCGTCCTCTACATGGCCGGCATAACCGTCTACCTCACCAACATCGTCAAGGGTTTCCGCGTCGTAACTGCCGGAATCTACGGGGATATGGAAAAAGCTAGCCCCGGTGAGATTACCGAAGAGGACATGGGCGATTACATCTCGAGGGAAGATACGCTGAGGGTTTTTGCCGCTAGCAATACAATTCTTGCCCTGGTGCTTGTCGGTGTCTTGGTGCTGCAGGCCGGTCAGTGGTATGCTAAGCGGGTCGAAGAGCAAGAGATTCAGGAAATTGAGCGCCGAGCTGCGGAGGAGAAGAAGGGCGCTGGAAAGAAGAAGCAGTGAAGGAAAGGGAGTTTGTTCCTTTTTTTCGGATTGAAAAAGCAAATGCCGCGTGAGATTGATAAGGCGTTTTGGATATCTCTCATCTTAGGAAAGACATGTTTGTTTTGATTTGAAAGATGTATTCGGGGACTGTGGAAGGCAGTATGAGGATGAGTGGAGATTCCCGTTTGAGAGCACTATATACCTGGGTAAAAGGCGATGGAAAGCGGGCATGCATATTTCTCATTTCTGAGCTATGTAGTGTCCAATACATGTCCTGTTTACTTCTATGGCACACGTTTTTGCCTTTGTGTGTATGCTTGGTGCTGCATTGGAACAAAACAGGTAAGTCTAGAGCGTTGTCGTCATGTTTGTTCATACTGAAGCAAAAACAGCCAGATGCCATGTCTGCGACATTCCAAGCCGTACCAGTAAAACTGATTAAATCTAATCACCTCATTCTGTCCCTTGTATATCTAACCTCAGGCTTCGATGCATCCTCCGTTGCATTCACGTGTGTATGATGTAAGCAACGCAACCTCGTGGCACAGGGTCCACCTGTTTGTACTTTCCTCCCTTGCGACTATTGTTTACTTGACAAATACACCCTCAGATCAGCATGCATTGACGTTGCAACATCTTCATTGAAACCTCAGCCTCATCGACCAAACGTTTTGCCCGCTGAAACACTGGACCCAAAGTTTGCCCAACATGACGCACAGTACCCTCGATCGTCAATCAGCAACCACAACCGATGATCTAGAAGAGTGCGATCAGCAGGGTACAAACTTACGAAATTCAGGTAACAGTCGTACGGTAATCACACCGGTCCTATACGATGGAGGATCAGAGAACACAACCTCTACCACAGCCCGACCAGTGTACGAAGATTCAGATAGAAGTACTAGTGTTTCACAGCCAGAAGGTACGCATCCCAAGACATGATCAGACCAGCATGGAGAGATCATCACTCTCGTGCATTTGCTAACATTAATGCTATGAAGGCATACACACAAAACAGCCTGTCCCACCCAAAGGCAAGGATGCCGGGGACATGGAGGATTCACAACGGTTGTTCAGGGAGCTTGAGCATGAAGCACATGGACTTTCTGGAAAAGATGCCGAGAAGGCACATGCCGAATTCGATAATTCGAAGCGTGCCGACATGTCCGGTTTAGTCATGACCACGACCCAGCATCACACCGTCGGAGACAACCCAAAAGAGATGCTTAAAGAGTTGAATCGACGGTATTGGGCAGCCAAGGGCTTGGGTAGCGATCACAAGGAAACTAATCATCTCACTGGCTCAAAGGCTATGCTCTTGGACACGGAGGAGAGCCGAGTATTTGGTCTAGACGCGCACCAAGGTACTAAATGCGACCTTGAGACGGCGTCAAAGGGATCTACAACCAAACGTTTGCCTTTGGACTCGTTAGCGCCCCAACACGCATTGCGTAATAGCGCGCCCATGGCTGCTTCCTATCCGGCTACAACCAGTAGTCGGCATGCTGGAGCAGCTATAGCTGACGCGTTAGATCCGGACACTACACCATATGCTGTGGCACTCATGCTTGAGAATGCTGGTTGCAAGTGGGAACAAGTCAAGGGTTGGACCCTGCATCTGTTCAGCAGCGGTATGGATGAGTACAGGGCCAAGCAAGGGAGGAAAATAAGGGAGAAGGCAAAGTTTGATGCTATTCTTGCGTACGCTCGAGAACTAGAGGAAAAGGACATTGCAGTCGAAAAGAATCCGTTTGCTGGTCGCCTCGTTCTCTCCAACCTCGCTACTGACGCTGATCGAACGTCGATCTACCAGTTCTTTTCCAAATATCAAAAAGACATGTAAGCTTATTAATCGCCAGGCTGTAAATACACATATACTAACCCAGGTGATTATAGCCGCGACATCACTGTGCTTCCCCAGTGCGATACCATCGCGCGTACGAGAACAGCCTATGTCGACATGCACTCGAGAAAGGCTACAGTTCATGCCTCGTTTGAGCGTGGATACATTTTTGGGCTTGCAGTCAAGATCAAACGGGCAGTGGAGTGAGAAGCTGAGACAAATGGCTCGTTGTCACATGACTGCCGCTGTTTGACGATTGTGTAGATGCCCTGTGAATAAATTCGGATGGTATGTGAATGTACTATACCAGTCTAGGATGCGCTGTCATTACGCTGAAGATTCGATGTTCGTACTGTAGAAGTGAAAAGAAAGTAAGGTTTGATTAGGCACGGCTTCAGCCCAACCCCCCCATGCTGATAGATATATGTACGTAAGAATGTACAATCTGAACCAAAACTTTATCTGTCATTACATTTGAATTTCTAAACTTCACATGTAGATAGGTTATATATCGTAACACTATGCAGAATACACGCGGTTATCCCGCTAATCTGCACCAGAAGAAGAAGAAAAACTGCACGGGCTTGCATTGGCATTTCTGCTACCATCGGTCGCTCCGTCCCGGATCTACGTCCGGCTTGCCACGAGGGCCAAGGATAAGGGCAAATCACAGTGCATTTAAAAAAAGAAAAAAAAAGCAAGATAAGAGGGAAAAGCTTTTTGCGCAAGGGGGGAAGGGGAGGATTTGCAGTTCCATTGTTTCGGTATTCGGTTCGAGAGAGAGCCGGAATTTCCGGTATGCCATGAGTCGTTTGGCGAGATCGAAGCTTCATGTTGAGAGGAGAGGGGGGGAGGCTTTGCGTTGTTTCATGTCAGAGGAGAGAGAGAGAGGGGGAGAGACTGTGTTTGACAGGAGGGAAAGGAGACGATGAAAGGGGGTGATTTGGGGGGCAAGTGGGCGGCGGAGGCGAAGGCGAAGGCAAAGAGAAAGGATAGTGGTGTGAATGTTGAGTAATGGGCTGAAAGGTGGTGGCCTGATGTGTTTTTTTTTGCTGGAGCTGAGAGATGGCCATGACAGCTTTTGGTGTGTGCTTGCGTGTAACGAATAAGACATGGCATCTTCTTCGATAGTTGGACGGGAATGGCTTTCAACTACGGATGAAGACGCGCGTGGTCGGCGAGTAGTAGGGGTCTAGGACAGTGGCAGAGAAACACGGAGGGGAGAGGAGCCCATGCGGTTGGCGAACTGGCTGGGGAAAGCTAGCTGGATTCGATTGGAGTGGCGGAACGGGGAGAAGATGAAAGACGATCCGCAGGCACGGGCGGCATTCGCCACGATGAAGTGTGTGCTACACCTAGCTGCCTGCATCGTGAGCGACTTATGTGGGGGAAGGGATGACATGTTTTTGTTCAGAGCTCCAGTCAAGCATTTGGTGTAGGCGACAGCTCCACGCGCCTCAATTGGCTGTGGCTAAGCGGCGGTCAATTTCCAACGCCCGTTCGGCTATGTCCTGCTATCAAAATGCCCGACATGCCCTTCTGGGTAAAGACTTCTTTTTTGCGCAACAGAAATCAGGATGTTGTGATTACAAAACAGAAGAAGCTATACCATGAATCGTAGGTTTGCCTGACTTGACGAAATTGAGTAATAGGCCAGCCATTTGCGTGTTAGAGAGCCCTAATTTAGTCCCGTGGTCCCTTACACCGGCGGGGTGGCCGGTGCATAATGCCACTCTGGTTTCTGTCCTATCCTGTGTCCAATTTCGCTGGTTCTCTGGCTTATCGTTGGCTCCTCGTTGGTTCAAGCGCTGTCGCACAGCGCTGGTGTTTTGCCTCTGTAACGTACCTGCGTATGTACGCGGAGCTTTCCGATGGTGCCATGACCCATCTTTTGCCAGATCAAGTATCGCACATCACACGCTTATACGCACGCGCTAGATGGCTGCGGGAGAGCATCGCGTCGATTGCGACGAGTTCTGTCGCACTGGGCGAGAAGCGGCCTACACGAGGGCAAGGACATGGTGGTCGCATGGATATTGGATGGTTACCCCGGGATTAGCTACGGTAATGTGTTAGAGACAGCATTGCCGTTCCGCCATCCAGCATAGATTTCAGTGGCGTCTCACTTCGTTTAGCACTGGATTGGTAAGAACCCATTGAACCGGATTATGGCCGCAACTCGGGTCAACTAGTCTGTGTAGTGCCTTCATGCTCAGAATTCTAGAAAACAAGCCGTTGCCTCGCTATCGTTACTCCCCTGGCCCTCTTTTTCTTTATGTAGGGCTGATTCCACCCCATCCTTGTGGAGAATCGGCGACCTACCCCTACCCATGTATCCGTATTGCGATATCTGATCCAAGATGGCATCGAGCATCGTGAACGTCAACCCGGGTCTGGAGAAGGAAACTCGGGTAAGCAAGTAGAAGACAAGTGGTTGGCTGATATCGCATAGCTGACGTCCTCTAGGTGCCCCTTGGCCTCGGCATAACCATCGCCTTCACAGTGTTGTCGTGCTCCTCGGTGGCTCTTCGTCTTTACACAAAGTATGATCGCTTGCAAGATCGGTACTTCGTGGTTCTAAGAATTATCTAGGAAGGTCATCTTGCGCCATGTTCGGAGCGACGATTATGTCATTTTCCTGGCCCAGATCCTCGGCTTGGGTCTGGCTGCTGTGAACATCATATGCTTCACGGTTGGTGGCATAGGGCGGCATGTTCAGTTTGTTACAGACAAATTGCCCATGTTCCTGAAGGTGAGAGAACATGTACTTTCGCGGACAAGGTAGCATGCAGGTCACTGACTTGGAACAGCTGGTTTATTCGGCCATGGCACTTTACAATGCGACACAGATTGCTACCAAGATATCTCTCTTGCTGCAATACAGACACATTTTCCCAAGTCGGACCATGCGAGTTATATGTAATTGGGGTGTGGCGTTCCTCGTCGTATGGGGAGTTGCACAGCAGTAAGTTGATGTATACGCAAACACTCCTGAGGTTGAGGCTTACATATGATTGGCACAGAGTATACACTTCTTGCGCCTGCGGAATCATGCAGCTTATCCACCCAAAGCAGGTAGCTTGTATCCGACCAGACATGTAAGCAATATATCACTGGTGTCCGACGGCACTTCAGCCTGCTAACAGAGGTGCAGACCGTTCTTGATTAATGGCGCCATGAACATGGTTACGGACTTTGCTATTCTCCTCATCCCCGTCAAACCTATACTTCAGTTACAAGTCAACACCCTACGTAAGATATATCTTTTGATAGTCATGTGCTTGGGTCTCGTGTAAGTGGCATCGCTTCCCACTTCCTTAGTTGCAGGATCAATTAGACTGACACTTCGCAGTGTGTGTGCCATCTCAGCTGTACGACTCGAGATGCAAGTCAACATGAAGAAAGATTCTACGGATGGAACGTGGGATATGGCCGTAACCGCCTACCTATCCATTATGGAGACGAACCTGGGGATAATATGTGCCTGTGTGCCTACACTGCGACCGCTTGTCAAGAAGATTTCGCCCGCCTTGGTTGGATCGTCCAACAAAGACACGACTAGCTATGGAAAAAACAGTCGAATCGATGACACGTTACGGAAAAACAAGAACAAGTCTAATGGCTCCATCTATGTACAAAAGGAGGTCAATTTTCACAGCACAACGGAGCTTAGAACGCCTTCCAACAACGTCAAAGATCCTTATGCTATCGAAGACCGGTCGTCGGATGAGATAAGCCTGCAGAACTTACAGCCGTCCAGCTCAAGTAAGGTGTAGGATGGGATTTCCTTTTTTGTAATACCTAAAGATGTATATCACGACTAATATGCACGTAATATGTTCACGATCTAAGCTAAAAGTAATACGATTACAACGTTAGTTCATGTTCCTGTCCTCGTACTTCTTTGGTATCCGCTCCACACTCCCGTTACTTTGTTCTACCTGTCTGGCCGGCCGAACAGCAGCACACGACACAATGGCTTCTACCATGCTTTACGCCATCTCCCTCCTTTCGCTCTCAGCCTTTTTGCATGGTAAAGACCAAAAAAAGGGCGCTAGTACGAAACAAGAGGCCAATTTAACCAAAGACATGTTTCCTCGACCTCAATAGTCACATTTGAAGAATGAGAAGCAAACTAAACCCAATTGTTCATTGTGTCACTGACCGCGATGCGTTAGACCTCCCGCTGAGCTAGTTTGGTGGGCACGCGAGTGTGATTTCGCGTGCATCCAGGCACATTGACACACACACACACACACACACACACACACACGGGACCACAAACATAAAGTTTGGGACTATGGCCATGATGGGTGCATGTAAGTAGGATTAAGGTTCTTATGTGCGATACTTGGTGTGCTACCTCCCGCATGCAGAAACTTGCGACTAAACAGGGACCAAGGCTATAACGCCAGGGGAATAAGAGCGCTGAGCGAGAGACGAGTAAAGAAGACTTGGTCAACATGGAAGAATAGCAAAATCTAAGCGTCATGAAGCATGGTGCTCGTTTCAAAAAAGAAAAAAAGGGATTCATGAACAGCGCACTCACGCGCGTTTAGCTAGCCGTTTTCTTCCCACGTACCGTGCCACTCCGTGCCGCAAACGCACATGTTCGCGGCACCGAAAGCGGCAAAGAAACGCAAAGAAGGAATGGAGGATCACACCGATCGCAGTGTCTTGTGGCAAAGTTTGTTTTATTGCTTGAATCCTTTCCGCGGTCGAGAGAGAGAGAGAGAGAGTGTGTGTGTGTGAAAATGTAGCAGAGAAAGCGCGAATAGGCGCCAATTGACTGTAGTACTGCGTCTGTCCTCGTCGTCGTCGTCGCGGTCACCACAATCACCACTCATCAAATTCAGTCATGTGCGCCCATGGTTGGACGAGGATGCATCGTAGAATAAGCTTGGTTGCGTGTACACGCGGCAAAGATGTCATTGTAAATGTCCCGACAACGAAGCCGTAAAGCGAGGCGAGGCGAGGCGAAGATGGCGAGCGTGCCGCCGGCGTCTGTTGCTTCAAATGCGGCGTTTCTCTCGGCTCAATACTGGAACGGATGTTACGTGCATATGAGCAGGATTCGTACAGAGATGCGAGGCAAGGTTTCAAATGTGGACATGTGTGTGTGTGTGGGCTTCCTTGGGGGACGTTTTCCTGAGAAAGGAAAAGGGCGAGAAGAATCACACATGGGTATTCGCACCGGTGAGAGTAGCCTGTGTGTATGTATTGGAGTAGGCGGATATTGGTTTTGGGGTTTCCTGTATCGATCGGGCCTTGAGATTGTCGCTGTACACCAAGGTCCTGAGGTCGAGTTAGTGATGGATTGTAAGAATTGCGGATAATGAGGTTATGACATGTGTATGTAGGTTACTGGGGTAAAAATGAATTGAACTCGTTCCGTCACGTAAATTCGGTTTCCGTCCCCCAATCCAAGCGTCTAGAACAGCCTTAACAACAAGAAAATAGTCATCCGCAAAAGACCCATCGCCCATGTTCCCTCGCTCGTCGCATCCCCCAGTCTCTCTCCATGTCATCTCCAACTCACATGACTTTCACACACCCTCGCAGCAAAAGTCCCCTAGCGCCGCCCCGTCTCCACAGCCCTGGTTAAGCGCCCAACCCCTTCTCCCCATGTCGACATCCCTGCCCACCGTCCCGCTCTGGTCTTTGTATTGGTCCATTCGCACAACAGCAGCCGTGGCCCACATAAGGCACACCACACCACTCCGCTCCTCACCCACCCTTGTTCCAGCGCAAAAAGAAGGAAGCGGGAAGGTAACACAGTCTTGGGAATCCTGAGTCCTCTCTGCTCGGCCCTTGTCCCAATCCACCATTTTGCTTCCCTCCCCCCCCTTTCTTCACTGTGCGTATGCCTGCCTAGCCATGTATTCCGCCCATGGCTATTCATCTCATTTTTTTCTTTTCATCCGTTCATGTACTTTTTTTTGTAGATAACGTAGATACTTCCGAACGCATCCATAGTACCAGCACCTTGGACAACGGCCCCCGCCAAGCCAGGCCCTCCACCCCCCATCGCGCCTTGCGTGATCTCCAGCCAGACACAACGGCGGCAAGTGGAGACTGACCGGGCGACTGAGCGACAACACATACATACATAGTTACATACAAGCCCTTTTTTTTCCTCCCGTCCTACCTTACCTCCATATGCAGATACTTGACCAGAGTGCGGGATTTCCAAGACGAAGAAACTTATGTAGCTATGTATATATGTATGTAGATTGAGAATGGAAAAGAAGAAGTACAGCTGGAGATACCTCTCCAAGAAAGAAAAAATCTCTTCCTAATTGGCTGCCCTAAGCGCAATTTTACACCGTCGATGCCTCCTACGTACACCCATGCCGTTTTATCTGGCGAGCTACATACGTACGTACGTGCGTGGTAATCGCGGGGGGGGGTGGTGTGCAGAGGGGTTAACTTTTTCTTTGCTCCAACTCGCAAGTTGTACGTAGTCTGCGCGCAGGGCGAATCTGCATACCCTTTTTTTTCTCCTACAAGGACAATTCATCCAGGTTAAAAAAAGAGGCAGTCAAATGAAAAAGGTCGACGGTTTTTTCCTTCCTTTCCTTTCCTGCATCTAATTCTTCGATCCTGCAAGAGGTTAGATCGACTGCGAGTTTTTCTGTTTGCGTCTTTCTTTCTCGCTTTCGCTCTTCACCGGACAGGCGCGGAGATGCGGGATCGAAGAGGAAGGGGTTGCGGGCGTCTGTCTGGCGGTCTGGGGTGACATTGTTTTTCTTCTTCTCTTACTGAATTCGTCGTTGCTATATGTAGGGATGTGGTGTATTATAGTTCTGGGGGTGCAAGGGGGGTCTTTTTTCCCCTTGTGTTACGCGGAAATATCTACTACATCAATTCACTGGGGAGAAAGAAAGCATGGACGAATCAATGTCATATCCATTTCTGGTGTATCGGGGCAATTCTCTCCGTTGTGCTCTCTCCATGTCTCTCGTCATCTGTCTCATACACAATACCCTTGCCATGCGCTCATCTCGGAGCAAAGCCAAACAAAAAATATGTGCATACTCATCTGACCCTGCTAGGCCCGCGTACAGGCCCGCTCGAGCCATGTCGTCTTTTACCGCCCTCCTACCACACACACCACCCCCTCACCCCCGGCCCCAAATGTGGCATTTCAGCCAATACAAAAAGGGCCTTGCATGCAGCTTCTGTATTCTTGCCGCCCAGCATACATGATAATCGTGCCCCACGTGCGCGTGCGAGCCCCCCCTCGCTAAATTTCGCCTTTCTGCATCCTGGTTGCAGTCTGATAAACTCCAAGGGAGAGTTAATCAATATACCCGCCCACACCCCTCCCCCTCCATCGCCCTCATCCTATTGGCACACCAGAGATGCGTTGGCGCCAATAGCCCCGCAGCCCTTTGAGTGGTATCCTGCTTAAGAAAAAAAACATGATAGTGCTAACAAAACTTGTCCAACGCCGAATGATAATATTTTCCGCCGCGAAGAATATAAAAAAAAAGCGTCATGAGAAGAAGGACGTGGCCGTAACGTCGTTCTTCGATTCATCGTTGGAGGGGATGTGTGATAATAAACATAGAAAATAGATAAGGAAGTGGTCAAAGGACAAGAGTAGTAGTAGTAGTAGTAGAGTAATTGTGGTAGATTGGCGATTGTGGATAGTGGTAATGTGGTGTGTGATGATTGGAAAGTAAACGTTTGCGATCGGATCGCCTGGACCCGAGAGTATTAGTTGAATGGCCGGGTGATTGGTGTAAGTCGTGTATAATGTCGGCGGTTGACGTTTGGACGAATAGAAAAACTAGGCACCATGTATGTGTGGGCGCCAATGCAGGGCGTCAAGGACAATCGTAGCGTAGCACAAGCGGCTGCGCCCACACCCATGCTCGACCTGGCCTTGCAAAGCCAATGTGTGCAAGTGTATGTTTGCGTAACAGCGGCGCATCTCTACTCGATCTTTCTTCTTTTTCCGCGCGTGCGGGGTCAATTTGTGGAAAGTGTGGCGCTTTTGCGTCGACAGGTGTGCGACTGTAAGTCACTGTCCTGGTCACAACTTCACGCACGCTGACACGCCTTGACCGGCCGGTCTTCTTCTCCGCATCCCACGTCTTGGGTGATGAGACTGCCGAGTAGGGTGATTGGATGGACTTTGCGCTTGCAGGCGACCTTACTGCAGCAGGTGAATAGGGTGACGGAGGGATGTAAAGGCGGGGTGTCCGCGCCGAGTGTGGCCGTCTGAAGGGTGATGGTGGTGGGATGGTGACGGTCTGGATCTTGGTTGGTGGCGCAGACATTGGTGGTTCTTTTGACTCTTCCTTGGAAGTGTCGCAACTGCTGCAACTGCTGGATCTTGACGTGGCCGGCGAGTCCTTATCGGCCGGAGCACATGTAGATGTAAATGACGCACTCGAGGCGGCCGATGTAATTGAAGGGGTACGGCTCTCTCCAAAGACAAACCTGGAACTGGTACCGGTAGACATGGGGCTTGAGAGGACAGGTGACAGGTTCTTGAGGAATTCCAGGTAGGCCGTGGGGGGAGTGATGGGCGTCTTGAGATCCGAGTCTTCTCTCTTGATGTTGGCAAAGATGGGCGTCGTGGCAGACGTAACCATGGGCGACCTGAGTTCTGAGGGATAGGTGGCAGACATGGGAGTCTTGAGCGTAGACAGCGTCGGTTTGGAGTCGGTGGCAGCCATGACGTCGAGAGATGTGGTGAAGTGGTCTTGAACGAGTGACGGGCTGGCGGGCTGTGCTATGCCTTGGTCCACAGCAAAGTGGAAAGGTTGGAGAGCGAGGCAGGCAGACAGGTACCTGTAGGCGCCTGGGGGAAGGGCGTGTTTATTGTATGTACGATGACACAGACTAGCTTGACGCGGATGCGCTGTTGTCGTTGGCCGCTGTACGGGTCGGGTGGGGTTATTTTTGGGCGCGAAGAGGCCCAGCGTTTCCTAAGCGCCGAGGGCAAGGATATGCAGGCCCCGTGCGCTGGTGAACACCTCCACCGGGATTCGATTCGCTGAGCGCAAATGTGCCGTCTCTTCGGCCCCTGCAGGTCTCGAGACTCTGACCGGCCGGATCCCGTGTCTGATTCGCTGCGCTGCTGACGGATGTGTGATGGTAGAGGCGGATGTGCGGGAGGCTAAGCTCGTAACTTGGAGCTGAACGTGGCGACCTGGTAGTACGGTAGAGCAAAGAAAAACCTGAGACAAAGCTGGCTTGAGACGCTCGTGTCAGATGATGAACAAAGGTAGCAACCAAGTACTGTAAAAAATGCTTCGGAATAGTCGGTGCTGCTGCTACTACTACTGCTGCATACAGACCGGAGCTGTGTGTGGGCTGTGCAATCTCCTCTCAGGCGGGAGCATTACATGATTTTATGTCTTGCTTGCAGCCGCTGTCTACCTCTCCGCTGCTCATGAGAATGCGCGCGCGCTTCCGTCTGATATCTTGCCTCTGCCCTTCTGCCACCTATTCCACGCACTCAGCACCTGACGCTGGTTCGCCGTTGAAACAATCACGACCAGCGCTTACAACTGGCTCTTCCTGAGTGCCTATCACGTTGTCCAAACAGCTTCTTGACCACGATATGAACGGGTATGCGGCGATCCGCCCATCTGCCCTTTGTTACACTGCACATAGCTGGTCAGCCAATGGCCGTTTCCTGCCATATGCAAGATGAAGCCACGCGCGGATACTCCGACCGTGCGGTCCAAAAAAAGTCCAATGCACCATTCCTCGGGTTCTCTAGACAGTGGCGACCGAGGAGGTCGGTCTAGGTTCCGCTGTGCCCCGTTCCAACCAGACACACGGTCGTCCCTTTACCAGGCCCGACTAACGAGCGCCGTTAGGTCGCTGTTCAGGTGTACCTCGTCCTCTCTCACAGGACTCACGGCATCGCCGACCGCAATAGTGGGGTTCTGCGTAATGGGTGACGACACATCATTGCATGGCAGATGACATGTATGCTCTCCAAAGTAAACGCGGCCGTCAAATCGGCGTGTTTTGGATAGTGTCACAAACGGTTCTTGGTTTCTTTCAGCGGTTTGCTGGTCAATACAAACCATTTGGCACCTTGACACGCTCCTAGCATCTCAAAGTACTGCCGGCCAATCTGAAGATAGCGCCAGTCGTCCTCCGCATAAGGGTCCTCCAGCCCTGGCGGGTAGGCTGGGTTCTCCGCAACCACAATGTTGGCTCTGAACACCTCTGCTTGAGCCGCCTTACCGCCCTCTGCTTTGATCAATTCATTCAGACGGTTGAGGCTTGATCGTGAAATAGTAAGGATAGGGCTCTCATTCGCCAGCAAGATGGGCTTCGAAACGCACGCGCCAGGCGTAACCGGAACCGTTTCTGGAAAAGCGCCCGGCACTCGCATAGCGCCTGTCCTCTGATACTTTTGGAGGTGCGCTTTCGAATGTCTCGATACGCCGTTGCCATTGCTAACAGCGGGGAAACGCGCTAGATGGCATGGTACCCCGAGAGCTTGTGTGAAAAAACTTGATATGTCGCTCGACCGGTATGTCTTGGCTTGAATGGCGTCTCCGCAAACTTTGGCATTGGCATCTCTATACGCGGATTCTTCTGTAAACAGCCGGGGATCTGCTGAAAGAGGAACAGTGATCTCTTGTTGAGTCGCCACGTCTTGTAACGCGCCCGCCAGACTTACTCGTAACAAGCCTTTTTCAAGATCAATGCTTGGACGTATGAGAGCCATTTTTGGGTAGCGCTTCTGGCTCAGTGCTGCTCCCGTTCCTTGATGGACAAGACACCATTCACGGTCCCATGCAAGGCCCTCTAGGCGTACCTCCCATGGCGTACCCGGCGGTACGCTGAACCCTGCACAACTTTTTATAGGGTAGACGCAGAGACTCTCCACATGTAGGCGACTTTGCGTTGGTGGCTCGATATCAACACTCGTCATTGGAGGCGCCTCCAACTTGGGGCTTTCTTCAACGAAAAACTCGTGCAAAAAGGCAACAAAGCACTCTACATCTGATAGGGTACTCATCGCTCCGAAACTGACACGTATGATTCCCGTTGGTTTTGCACGAATGATGTCGTTATCGTTACCACACCGCTGCCCGGCTGAAAAGTTTTCACGCATTTCCCAAGGTGCCAACCCTAGAGACGATGCAACACCACCAGGGTTGCAAAGTCCTCCAGTTCGAAGTTGGATGTTCTTGATTGCTGCCAACTTCTCCACTTCTGCATTGCTAACCCAGCCACCGTGTTGGTTTCGAAGATTGAAGGCAACAACTGGACCTTGGGTAAGCGAATCTCCATACGTGGACGCCGGGTCCTTGTAGACGTGGCAGACCTCACTGCCATTGCCGTGCCGTAGCGACAAGAGCCCTTGATGTAACCTCGAGGCAAGAAACGTGGTGTGCCTCGAAATTCTCTCCAATGACGTGTAGAGTTCCTCATGAATGGTCATTGCGCTTTCAAGCGCCATGATGCTATGTATTGGCAGAGTTCCATCCTCTAATCTTTCGTGCAGCGAGTCTGCCTTTTTGGCATGCCACTGCTCCTTGAGGCACACGACCATGTCGACAGTGCCACCACCAAAATAGCGCCGCTTGTCAAATATTGATGCTGATGCTTGCCTGACGATCAGTGCGCCAAGGTCCGGAAACCCGAACATCTTGTACAAACTCAGAACCGTAAAGTCGGGTGCCTCGTCAGAATTCCCAAGATCAAGTGGTGATGTGGAAACCAACGCTGCGGCGTCCAGTAGGGTATATACGTTGCTTGCCTTGTTGGCACGGATACGGCGTGACCATGTCAGTGGTAAGCGACGCCCGTTCATGTTGGATTGTGCTGGATATGCGAATAGCTGTGCAGAGCCATACTCATTTTCGTCGCTGTCGATCCATGCATTGACTTCGTCATCTGAGGTAAAGCACCTGTGTCTGATTGCACTCTCACGTACTCCTATCAAGCTCGTGTGCGCATCCTGATGATAACCGTACCAGAATCCTTCGTCTTGATCGCGAAATGCCTCCATAACCAACTTAATGCCTGCGGTAGCGTTGGCGACAAAGACCACATCAAACTCTTGTGGGTCGGCGTTGAACATTTGCAAAAGACGTAGCCGCACATCCTCAATCCGACGTGTGGTTAGTTGGGAGGCGTTGGAGGCGGAGTGTGGATTGCCGTATAAGTTGGCCATCATGTCGACAGAGAAGCGCTCGATTAGTGACTTGGAGTAGAGTGTAGTTCCTGCATGGTCTAGGTAGGTTGTATCTATCGAGCATGAGCGGCCCAGTTTCTGAAATCAATCAGGGTACACCCACCCTGCAACATGGGATACTCCCTGGCGCGGAGTTCCTCGATCGCATTGTTGTACCTGATGTCGTCCATAGCGCTTGGTGTGTCTGGCTGCCTGCAACAGGAAGCCCCGTTCATCCGTAGCCACTTGAATAAGAGGAAGGAAGAGCAGAGTTTGCAAAGAAACCCATTTGTTCGTAACTGAACCGCGCTGTTGCCCGGAGTGGGGGACGCGAAGGCGAATGGCGGAGTCGTGATCTGTGGGCCTAAGCAGCGGCCGGTTCCGAACGCTCGGAATCCGCCACCGTATTCATGCACGGTACGCTAAAACTGTACACTCTCGGTACCTTGATAAGACGTACATACGTACAATTCTGGCTACAGATGAATAGAGCACGTGAATGTCAGCATCACTAGGGAATCACCTCAGAGTATCAAGTTCCTTTCTATTCGTCCTGATTCTAGTCTATCAGGGGAAAATCCCTATGTCTAAGTACACGCGCTAAAGTCACATATCAGAAAGATGTCGGTCGTACTTTTCGGTTCCTAACCTGCAAGGAAGCAATATCCTTGTCGCGTCCTATGAACCCTGAATATTTCGTGGCGCCCTTGTCCGCAACAAGAGCAAGGCCCTCATGTCAACCTGATCTCCGCAAACGAATTTACCTGGTCTTTCCATAGGAATCAAGGCTTGTTATTAAGGATACGCATTCGGTAGATGCGGTCAGATGCTTAAAGCTGCTTCTCCTCCCTAGCCTTCTTCTCAGCAGCTATCGTTGCCTTTGTCGTTCTCTCCTCCCTCAACGTAGAGTACACCCAAAGCCACAATCCGACCTCAATGAAGCCCCAAGTGAAGATGATGCTATTGTTCAAGCTTGCACCGGAGCTTGCTCTGAAGTCGACACCATTTGCTCCAAACAGACCGCCTTCCTTGAACACATATGTGTAGCCGGTCAGGCCAAAGAGGAAGAGTAGGCGTACGGGTGCCTGGAGACCCCAATACTCGTCTGAAATTTGTTCGTGAAGCGAGAGAGATGCCAGGTCGCTAATGCCGATAAAGGCAAAGAGGACGGCTAGGAAGGATGTTGCCGCAGAGGGTTTATTGAAGTCTTGGGGAACGGGCTGTAACCTGTCAGCGACTTCGAGGGCCAATTGAGTATGATTTTGTTCGATGGCCGGACACGTACCAGTTGCATTGACTGTCCAAGTACAAGGACGATGCCTTGGTTCGCGATCAGAGCGGGATTCTTGAGCAAGGCGACTGCAAGGGTAAGGTGAAACAGCGATAAGCTACGTATCATGGTGTTTGCTGATATTATCGCCATTTTGAAAGATGCAACGCTGCAATTGAGAGGGGTTGGGATAGGCAATGTACAATGTCTTTGCAACAATCGGTGTGTAGTAGTCGTTCGCGTCTCATGTCTCGGACAGCGCTCGCTAAGTCCGACCGCATCCTTGCTGCCAAGCCCGACATGGTACCTCACTGATAACGTGCTCTGAGTTTCACAATGGACTTGATTTCCTTTGCACTCTCCTCACATTAAATATGGAGAAGCCTGGCGAATTTATGGCCAATGTCACAGCAAATCACAATGGTTCCAAGAGACGGCGCATATGTGGTTTAGATACCATCACTTTATCTGGGGTGCTCTTGTTTATCACCTTTGTACTTTGGTCCGTAGACGTCCGAAGTCTACTCTGGGCACCTCATAAGCACACATGCCGGGAAAACTTGACGATCGAAGAAAGAGCTGTCAAGATACTCAAGGAAAATCCGCTCATTGGTTAGTATCAGGAATCACTACCGGTATTTGCACAGGTACTGACGTCGTGGAGATGGCCATAATGATCTGATGATCTTCATCCGGAGTAAATACCAGAATCACATCTATAACGAATCTGGGAACGATTTGCGCAAAAATTTGAGAATGGAGGTCTTGCACAGCACACTGATATCCCGCGCCTCCAAAAAGGGATGCAGAGTGGCGCGTTCTGGAGTGCTTTCTGGCCATGTCCCTTGGGCGATGGTACTAACTTCTCCGACACAAGATATTCCCATAGTAAGTGACAACCCCCTACCCTTTTCCTTAGTTGAATGCTCATCATCTCAGTTGTCAAATCTACACTTGGCCAACTTGACCTATTCAACCGTCTAGGTCAGAGCTACCCCAAGTACTTCACCCCATCACGCAACAGTGCGGAAGCCATCGAAGCCTTTGAGAAGGGCACCTTCATTGCCCCCGTCATCATAGAAGGCCTACATCAAATCGGAAATTCCATTTCCACACTACGTCTGTATCATCAGCTGGGCGTACGCTATGCGACACTGACCTGGAACTGTCACAATAAGTATGCGGATGCCGCAGTGGAGACGGCCTCTGACTGGTCTTCCCATATTGCGAAGCCGTATTGGAAAGGCTTGAGCCCAGCAGGTCGAGACCTGGTCAAGGAGATGAATCGTCTGGGTATGCTGGTCGATTTAGCGCATGTGAGTCAAGACACAATGCGCGACGTTCTCATAGGCAACGGCTCTTCTCAGTGGAACGGCAGTATTGCACCTCCCATCTTCAGCCACAGCTCAGCTTATGCAATTTGTCCACACCCACGTAACGTACCAGATGACATACTCCAGTTGGTTAAGCAGCGCAATTCTATCGTCATGGTCAACTTTAATCCCGACTTCGTGTCTTGCAAAGCATCCCAAACACCGGGTGCTTTTCCAGAATATGTCCCGGAAAACAACACTCTGGCACAAGTAGTACGACATATCAGACACATAGGAGAACTCATCGGATACGACCACGTGGGCCTTGGTACGGACTATGATGGCATCGAGAGCACGCCAGAAGGACTAGAGGACGTATCCAAATTCCCGATCTAATTGCGGAGCTATTGAGGCAGGGAATTAGTGATCAAGATGTGGCAAAGATTGTTGGGCGCAATCTGCTCAGAGTATGGAGTGAAGTGGACAAGGTTGCGAGCGAGCTACAGAAAACCATGTTGCCATTGGAAGACGATATGGAGAATCAATGGTAAGCAGTGTAATCTATAGTAGTCTTTACTATGCGTATGCACTTGTTGGAAATATTGGCAAAACAAATGTAACGCAACTACCGAAATTCAATCGGGCAAGATGCGCACAACATCACGTTCCTAAAGTAGAGAAAGTGAGCCGATTGGGAAATAGCAAAACCATGAGATGAATTCCACAATCCATGTCTTAAAAAGTTCTACAAAGAGAAGTGGAAAAGAAAAGGGTGTATATTCCTATGCAACGCACATGTTCCTTCCCCCTCTCATTCCATCCCATTCCTTCTCCTTGCCACGATTTACTTCAGACCAACGCCTTTAGGTGCCCTCAGCGACAAACTAGAGCTTCTTCTCCACCTCCGCCTTGAGCTTATCCGCCTTGCCCGCAAGCGTGGCGTCCCTGCCGCCAAAGTGCCAGTAGTTCAGGTACCGGTAGCCTTGTACGAGTTGCGAGGTGAAGTTGATCGCGTGACAGCCGAAGAGGAGGTAGTTTGCGGGTGTGACGGCCATGGCATAGCGCATAAAAGTGCCTGAGTAGAGAGTGAGGGCGCCGGTCATGCGGCCTGAGATGCTGTTCCGGGTGTCAGTGAAAAGGGCTGAGAGGAGGGGCGGATGTGGTGAAGGCAGGAGTGCGTGGACGAGAGTGGATCAGGAATGAGTGAGGATTGGTGATTTCAATGCAGTGGTTGAGTTGAGAGCAGTGTTAAAAACATACATCTCGGGGTCTTTGCTCATGTCCGCAATGGCCGCAATCGGGATACCAAAGTTACTCGCCGGGCCCCAGAAATCTGTGTGCATGTCATTGTCAGCGAATCTGTCTTGATATCGTGGTTGTTTTTCACTCCTCCGCTTTTCCACCTCACGCGCACACTCCGACTCTTCCTAATAAGTATTCCAGGGTTGCGGTGCTGGCCTGGTCTCCGAGAAGCGGGCAAAACGTACGGGTCGAGCAGAAGTAATCCGTGTACTTGTTGGAGCGAATCTTCGCATTGAGGGCTTTGATTGCGGCGGCCATGTTCGTGACGTCCTTTTCTCGCTTGTCCTTGCAAGAAAAAAGGCAGTGCAAAGGGTATATGCGACGGGCAGAAGGCGTGGGAGGTAAGCTCGTGTCGTGGGTCGCGCAGTTTGCGAGATGCGGAACGAACTGGGTGCCAAGCCTTTGATTGGGGCCGAACGAGCGGCGCACCGGGAACCATCACTATAATCGGAATACACAACATCGCAGGTGCATCACGTGCATATTGATACGTCCAATACTTCGAAACAAAGCCTTGAGACTGGGTGTAATTGTGTTCCGGAAAAAGTATGATAGATCCTGTAGTCGCGAATTCTGACATCTTTGCGACTGATTCATATTGTGGTCCTCAGACCAATGGTATATCCTACACACCCCCAAGAGAACTTCCTTACACTTGTGAATTAGGTGTGCCCGCCCTGTCAGTGCTATTTGTGATTTTTGAGCCCAACCTAAATCTTGGAGCTCTTACAACGCCTGTGGACTGCTGGACTTTGATCTCGCCTGTCTCCCGATGCGTTACCTAGCATCCGCAACATGGCCGCGCGCCGTGTTCGTGACTCGCCAATTCCAATGCTTGTTTCTTCGCTTATTCTTCCTTCATAACTGCTCCGTTGTTATCCATTTACCTGCCGCCAAAGCCGGGAGGTGGTCCACCACGACCAGGGAAGCCTGGCGGTCCACCAAATCCAGGCGGGCCTCCAAAGCCAGGAGGACCTCCCGCAGGAGGGAAACCGGCTATAAGATGTTAGCAACCACAAGTATAAATCAGTTGGGGGTAACATACGTGGTCCGCCAGGTGGGCCACCACGACCTGGGAAGCCAGGTGGTCCTCCGAAGCCTCCAGGTGCGCCAGGGAAACCACCTGCAAATCCAGGGCCAGGAGCTCCGACACCAGGAGCCGGGCCAGTCAGGCCAACAGGCAGACCGCGTCCAGCAGGACGGGCGACACCAGGACCAGCAGCCAGTGCTGCAGCAGTAGAAGGTCCTGTGCTTCCTCCAAGTCGCGCGGCAGGGTCTGCGGGCGGGGGGCCGTCGACTGATAGTGAGATAACGTGGGCACCACGAATAATCGTGAGTCCAATGGCGCGTCGCTCTTCGGTTTCGGTGACTTGCTGGGTTGCGCCCGGTGCGGCTTTGCCCTTTCTTCGAGTACGGCGGAACTCCTCTGTGTCGGCGAGTACAAGGTTCATGTGCTAGAAAGCCGCGTGTTAGCTGAGTACTTGGTGACAGAGCATGCAGTACTGACCTTGTCGAATGCGAGCATCTGTCCAACCATTTGTCTACCATCTTGAAGCGTTACTTTCATGCGGTAGTTGATCTAGTCTTGTAAGTTGGATGCGACTATGAGCGGAATCTGGAGCGCTTACTAGATTTTGCTACATCGTCAAGCGTCAGTCAGTTTCTATGCGCGTCTTCCTCTCAGGTCAAAGACTCGAGCTGCTAGGCAGATTTACTTACCATCTTTCCCTGACGGTTGGCGGCGCCAGACATGACTTGTTTTGCGCGTCCGGAGACGACTTGGGAGCTCGGTGAATTGGTATACGGGGTTTATTGAGGTGTGATCCCCGTGTCGTGGGCGATCGGCGGGGCGTCTGGAGCTGTTGGTGTTCGCAGGACAAAGTTCATGTCCGGAGCTCTGGCATGCTGTCACGTGATCCGCCTAGTCGCTTAAGCGAGACCACTGCGCCAAATGCATTTCGCACGCAAGAAATCTACCCTCAGCGACTTCGACAGCCACCACGCCTACTAACCTCCGCAGTCAATCACAATGGTACGCAGCAAAATTCGACATTGCTTTGCATCGCGCAAGCTAACAGCAATGGCAGTCCGACTCCAAGGCCTCCAACCCCATGCGGGAGCTCCGCATCCAGAAGCTCGTCCTCAACATCTCCGTCGGCGAGTCTGGTGATCGTCTCACTCGTGCCGCCAAGGTGCTTGAGCAGCTGTCCGGTCAAACTCCCGTCTACTCCAAGGCCCGCTACACCGTCCGTACTTTCGGTATCCGAAGGAACGAAAAGATTGCCGTCCACGTTACCGTCCGTGGCCCCAAGGCCGAGGAGATCCTCGAGCGTGGTCTCAAGGTCAAGGAGTACGAGCTCCGCAAGCGCAACTTCTCAGAGTCCGGCAACTTCGGTTTCGGTATCAGCGAGCACATCGACTTGGGTATCAAGTACGACCCTAGCATCGGGTATGTGGAACATGGACAGTGAAGGCGAGAGTAGCATTGGCTGACTGGAGCAGTATCTACGGTATGGACTTCTACGTCTGCATGACCCGCCCCGGTGAGCGTGTCGCCAAGCGCAGGAGGTGCCAGAGCAAGATCGGCCCATCCCACCGTGTCAACCAGGCCGAGACCATCAAGTGGTACAAGAACCGATTCGAGGGCATTGTCCGATAAACGTGTCGACGAAAGGGGGAAGAGGGGAACGAAGTGAAGATTCTGCACGATAACCAGCATTTTCGGTCTCGGGGGTTCGGTCCAACGGAGTCCTGGAATGTATCTTACAAAAAGAGCAAGCATTGAACTTGCGGCCTATCAATGGAGCTTGACCTTGTCTCTTTTGAGCGGGTCCACGATCACATATACAATGGAGGCTTCACTTGGGTGATGTTCCGCTTAACCATTGTGTGGTCATGTTTATATGCTCATTGCTATCTGCTAGTGATGTTTGTGTTCTAGATGCGACTAACCTCCAGGTCGTTGCTAGGGAATATTATCGCTTGCCTGACAGATGCACATATGATTTACGGTGAGTTGATGTGAATCCTTGTACAGTGACTGAGGAGTTGTTTTTGCGTAAAGAATGGCCAGTTTATCCATTTTATGACATCACCCGCTGTTCGCATTGCGAGTGACTTGACTAGATCTAGCTCGTTTTTATTAAACGCAGTTCCTTAGCCTAGCTATGATAAGGTTTAGTAAAGAGGAAAGGCTGATCCATTCATCAAGCATATAACATTTCGAGATTCAAAGCCTGACACATGGAAGTGCGAAGTATTGAATATTGAAATGATAAGGCCCTTTGCTATTTGACATGTGTATACAATTGTGGGTTGACCCACCCAACTTAGAACAACGGAAACGACAACATTCACACTTGATGTAGTTTTACAGAACTAGATGGTGTTAACACGGGTACATTCGCATAGTCTCGCCCTCTTTTCTCCCTCTTTTCTTTCTGCGATCTATGGTGCGTACGCACCTAGTAACCATCTTCAGGAGTTAACATGTTAGGTTGTGGAGCAGCCCGAAGGCATGCGGTTGTAGAAACCTGTCTTGATCATGGTGCTGACATCAACAAGTATGTTGGGCTAGTAGACAGCCAGTGCTTCTTCGATGAAGCTTTGGCTATGTCTGAGTGCACTGGGACTCAGTGCACACTATCGCTTGTTGAAATCAGGTTCGTCACTTGATGCCTGTTGACCGTGCAAAATACGTTTGCCAACATGGAGAAATTTCAATTGGCATATGCCATGTCCAGATCATCATCAGAATCGCTCAGAGATCCGTCATGCGAAACACAGCATTTGCCGCAAAAGGCTTGGTTCCCATCCCTGTTCCGGCCTTCACTAGTGATGGATGCTATCAGCGATGCAGCTGTAATCCGAAGTTGCCGTTATAACATGATTATGTCCTGAATCCATCCAAGCGGTGGGTTGTCGATAGGACTACCTGTCGCTCTAAGCTCTGTAATAAGAGCAGAGGTGCCAGAAGGGTTCGTGCGCACATACGCCTGTTGTGTACCATGCTCCGCGAGGAAGTCGTAGACATTTTGAACTAAATACACCCATGAAATGGTTTATTTCTGATTATTACGTTGAACAAGATATACTCACCTGTTCTTCCCTTGAGTACCGCCACCATCTCAAGAAAAACAACTCCTAGGCTCCAGATGTCGGACGGTGTATTCCGAGGCTCATGATCGGCCACTTCAGGCGCACAATACTTTGATGACATTCCATTCACCATGCCCACGGTCGTGCTGCCATCTTTGTCCGTAAAGTCCAGTGCTAACCCAAAATCTGTATACAGGGCATTTCGGTTGTGAACTAAGATATTGCTAGGCTTGATGTCCTTGTGTCGAATATTTTGCTCGTGTAAGAATTCAAGCGCCCGCGTTAGGCAGCCAAAGAATGTACGCAACTCTCCGTGTTTGGTGTTAGCGTGTGCGAGGTAGGCATTCAGGTCCATGTCAGCAACGGGAGACATGACCAAACCCATGTACTTTGGGTCGGTGTAGCTCCCAATGAATTCCACCACGTGATGATGTTTTATACGCTTCAAGATCTGGATCTCTGCGATGAATCGTTTAACCCATTCAGCTCTCTTTTCAGCAAGCGCAGTGCTTCGTGGTATTCGTTTCAGGGCATATTCTTGGAAGCTAATCAGGCTACGAACCCGATGAACCTGCCCAAATCCACCAGTGCCGAGCACTTCTTTCATCTCGAGCGGGAGAGGCTCATCTTTTCGAAAATGGCAATGCTGGCCCTCTTCGCCCTTCTCGAGGTTCAAAGACTTGGTCATGACTAAATCCTGGGCTGCCACAAATTGTGAGCGCTTGCTGGGGCGAAGGCATGGTGGAAGGCGTCGCTCGGTGATAGGAAACCAGTGATCAGAGAAGCCTATGTCGATAAAAGTATCAAGGATGTCCAAGCAGCCGATAGTCCGAAGAACTATGTATGTCCTCGGAAACTTGCTCCATTGCAGATTCGTTTGACTCAAGAGTATCGAAACCCGTTGAATATCGGAGTCAGTATATGGCGTCTGCCTCTGGTTGTTATCGGCGAAGAAATCACTCAATCAAGAGTGCACAGTATCTTCAAGGGCACTATTTGACGAAGCCGGCGCCTTCGTACGAGCTGCTCTTTAGGGAATTCCTCCACTTTCGAATGCTGTTTTCGGGGCAGCTGACTTCTTTATAGCAGTGGTTTTGAGCAAAACCTTGTTGACTGCGATCGTCTGCTCAACGTTTAAACCAAGCATGTTTTCCTGATGTCTGAAAAATTCTTGTATTACTTGCTCTGCATCGGAATATTTCTCCTGTTCGCAAAGCGTAACTGCGAGCCAAAGCCGGCATTCAAGAGTCTTCTCGTAGTCCGCACCATAAACCGCCTCTAAAACCTCAGCCAAAGGTCGTAAAAGCAGCTCTGCTTCAGCACACTTTTGTTGTTTGTAAAGCACGTTTCCTAACAGATATGCACTTGAATGGGTCCAAAAGCTTTCCTTACTTAGCGTTCTTTTCTCCTGCTCGAACAAGTCTCGTAATAGGCCTTCTGCTTGAGCAAACTTTTGTTGTTCACAAAGCATGACTCCTAGCCAAAGCTTGCATTGAAGTGTCTTCTCATGATAAGCGCCATACACCTTCTCCCCATTGAGAACCTGGTGTAGTAACACGTTTTCTGCCTGAGCAACCGACCATTAAGCCAAAAGTTTACGCCTTGCTCATAATCCCGATCCGTATTGTATATGTGCAGGTAATGCATCGGTTTGAAGAGGGATGTCGTCGTTAGCTGTGATTCTAAGACCGCACAGCCTGGTCGCCGGTATGTCGAGAGATTCACAATCGGTACCAAGGACGACGCAGGTGGTTGTAAAAATTCTGAACCAGACTGGAACACGAACGGTCATTCAGCAAGAAGCTGTGGTACTGGGCGCGGTGTTGGTTGTGCAGGTAGCAGCGAATGTGTTGTTGTTCGGACTAACACGTAGTAGCGCGTGTTGTGTATCTAGATAGGCAGAATGTCTCGGCCTAACATCAGCTCAGGTAATGGGCTGTGCTGTCGTCACAGGAAGCGGCTGGGTATATAAAAGTGTGCGACAAGGTTTCGTTGCAGACAAACATTCGTATCTGAGTAGCTTCATTGGTATCAATGTACGATTTACATATAATGAAGACCTGGTTACAGAATCACATCACGTGTGTTGGCAAAGGCTGATGTAGACGATATACCTAATACGGGCCAACAAGAACAAACCTAATCCCACCAATAACCTAGTGTGGCGAGCAATCGAATAGTTAGAGAGGAGACAAATATCAATCTCTAGCAGTGGACTGAGCAAAGAGGATGTCTATCTACCCAGAAAGATTCAAATATATACTCTTAGAATATTCACTTTACACGATACCATACTATTTGCAGCACTGCCCCTTGCACCTGCTAATAGGGACCAATGCTGAATAGGTGCAGGTGGTGTTGAATATATGCCATACAACTGCTATAGGAACAACTACATTGGTGTTGAAGAGAGTCGTCGCATTAATCATATCGCTTCAGCAACATGTTCCAATTTCTCTACAACATCCAATTCTGGGTTGGATCCAATATCCGCGTCCAGGTAGTATTCAATAATCCCGCATAGTGAATTACCACATGCAGAGGCAATCTGCTGCAAAGAAGTCTCTGCTTCAATCACGCTTTCCGCCGACGGTTTCTCTAAAAGTTGGGGCTGTATGTCTCGAAGCGTTGACGGCTTAGCCTTTGGAAGGTCCACTAATCCTATCACTTCCTCGATAGGCTTCCAGAGCGCAATCTCAGTCATAACAATACCTAAACTATATGCATCGTACGATTTGCGATAGGTTCCGTCGGTTTGACTGGACTGCGCGTTCGGATGTCGATAAATATCTTTGGCAGGCTCATATTCCGGTTTTTCCGACCATTGGTCCATGATGCTTGGACGAGAAAGCTCAAACCCAGAGACATATGGTGTGTCAATATTTGAAGACACAGGTGAAGAATAGAAGACGATGTTTTCCGCTCGCAGGGCCTTATGCAACCAGTTTACTGCATGAAGACTGTGTAAACAACGAGCAAGTGCTGCGCAAAGTGCTACACGTGTGCTGAGTGATGGCTTCGGGGTTTGGCCGAGCAACTCTCGAAGATTGGTAATCTTGGACTCGGGACTTGAGGGTCCTTCAAACACAATACCAAAATGCATCGCATCATCTGCGTCTGTAATCTTGACATAACCCAGGCATGGTGCTGCTCTAAAGCCATCCGGCTTCACAGAGCGCAGGAGATTCGTCAAGAGGCCAATCCGATACTGGATCTGCATATCGTCGGGCCGTATAGCACTGTTAGCTGGAACGTCCTTCCACTCTATCCAAACGCCTTTACCACGATAAATCGCCTGTGTCCGTTTTTGCAGGTTCTCAGGCTCTTGTATCCCTTCATCGAACCGGAATTCGGATAGTGGAAGTTGTGCGTCGATGAACTTGCTCAGGTCCGGTGCAGCTGCTGTTTGGCCTACATCGTTCATCTCAGTGAGCTGGATTTTGACTTCGGCCAGGCATCTAAGGTATTTTTTTTTCTTTTTGTCCTGTATTGCCCGCTCCTCTGCAACTGCTTGAGACAATTCATTGCTCATCTGATCATCTCCCAGAAGTTGATGTTGTGTTGGAGGAGATAGCGCTTTGACAAGAGCTGTAAGATCGACAACATCGTTGCGAAGCTGCAAGATCTCTAGATAGGTCGTGTTCATGGAGTCCCGTAACCTACGGAGCTGAGAGATGTCTAACAATGTGACAAGGAATGAATTGTGGTTCTCAACCCTGGAGATAAAAGTTTCAAACGAAGCTTTATCCAAAGCTGCCCAAACGAGGCGTCTGGGCTCCACCACGATGGTCCGCAGGTTCTTAGCTGTTTCAGTGATGCTTTTCCCTAGTCCACGAATACGACTAGCAGCCTTTACCCTTCTGCTTGCGAGCCTCGCTGTATTTGACTGAACATTGTCGCTCGCTGTTATACATAGCAGGCTCATAAGGTCATCATCTGGCTCTGAATGGTCATCCCAATCGATATCACTCTTCGCTGCAACAGTCTCGTATTTGCCATTCGCTGCTGCGAAGTTCTCAAACAAGGCCTTGATTTCAGCAAGGACTGCCAACAGCAAAGATCGGTTGACTTGAAGGGCGCTGGAAATAATATTGTCTTTACGCAAGACACCAGCTTCTAGCGCAAAGTTGAGGAAGCGTTGTTGCTCTATGTGAAGGCGCACAAGCAAGTAATGGTGACTACGTGGTAGATTTGTTGCTTCGCTGTAGAGTTTATAGCCTACAATGACCTAGCTCAAGTTTGACATGCGTGAAGATGTTATCACCTTTTACAAATTCATCGGCGAGTTGGATTATCAAAGACGTCACGCCAACTGCAGCACCAAGTACGGCCAACGGGTCTGGCATCGCAACCGGAGATACGAACTGATAAGTGCCTACGATATTCGATTGATAAACGGCTGCCTCGATCGCTTTGCTTAGTTTGCTCAGTATTATCAGATATTTACTTGTCTACGCTGGTACATACGACCATAGGAAACTGAAAACAGAATTCCCCGTTCGATCAATTGTACTTAAGCAGTTTACCGGCGGATTAGTAGTCAGGTGGGTGACCACTGGCGAATCCCCGCTGTCGTATGTTTTTGTTCTTGTTTTTTTGCCCAGGTTGAAGGGTGCGCTAAGAGGGATCATGGGAATCAGACCATATATTGGATTTCTTGCTGCAAGACATCACAACTGCAGAGGTGCAGTCGGCTAATGTAGTGACATGCAGGTGAGGGGTAATTCGTGGTGCATCTACCCCACTAAAACAGCCTGGGCTAAGAACATTCAATTACATAGGTCTTAAGGACAAGAGAAAAGTATCAACTTTGATTCTGGTTTGATACTGTCGGAGTATATCTACCTATAGTCCTCACAGGAGCTCTAGGTACTGTCTTTTGCCCCCACGGATAGTCGATGCACAACCTTTGTAAGCTTAGAACAAACTCAAGTAGAGTACGATAGAGCCAGGCCACGCGCTCTCTCTACGGAAAATAACGCCGTTTGCCTTAGAGTTCTCAGTCAGCAGCCAAGCAACACCTCGCGCAATGTCTGGAGCTTCCAACGCTTGTGGAAGACCGTACCGGTATAGCGTCTGCTTCATTTTCTCTTCATTGTCACTTTCAAAAAGCAGCTTCAACATGGACTCCTTTGCTTGTCGTAATGCGCCAATGGAATTACGGAAGAGCACTCCTGCCATGAAGATACATGAAGATAGTTTACTTTCACTAGTAGCGCTATCATTGGAAAGCAGCAGGTTCAGATCACCCACTGCACAGTCCAACCTGAAAAGTGTCACTCTTGACCTGAATGAAAGAAGGACTAGTGATTGTCTTTCTGGAAGCAGACTTGCGCATTCAACGATGCTGAGAGAGGTCATTGAGGCTAGCAATGATATGGAATTACGGTCTTGGAGTCTCCATATACACTCAAGATACAGAGACTCCGCTTCATCTTACAAGCAAGCTCGTAACAGGATCGGTACGTATCAACAGATTGCTATGTCCGGAACCATGTCCCTTCCGGTGGTTGTAAGCGCATGTTTCACTCTCACCATTACTAGTGTCACGCTAACATGACGTACCTGAAAACAGGCAAAACATCGCAAACGGCCTTGAGACATGCCACGCTTGACTTTCAAATGAAGACTGTAGTCAATTACTGTAGTATAAGCCTGTCTCAAAAAAAAAGCACCGTATACATACCCCAAAATTCTCCATATCCTCAAATATACTTATCAGAACATACATCATCCCAGTATCATCTTACGTCGATAACCCAACATACTTACCCTCCAACATATGTAAGCACAAACATCTCTTATTCGAAACATCCTCTTAAATACCCTATTCTTACCCCTCCCCCTTCCTTTCTTTTTGCCACAAAAGCCATCTTCCCTTCGCTTCTTTTTGTTGTTCTTTCGACAAGGCCGATTCACTACGCCCACACAGGCAAAGACTAATACTGTCTCCTGTTATTGTTACGCAATATACGCCCTACATTCAACATGTAACACGGCAAAAACACCAAGGCCAGGCATTCCGCGCGCCTAGATATACTATCACGTCTCTCATCACATTCGCGGCGCCTAGCTAGGTACTTGTCCTTCTGCTACAGCGCTTCTACTGTAGCGACGAGTAAAAATAGACTTCACTACACAAACGCAACTGTACACACACTGACGTGGAATCAGCGTCTTCTGAGACCCGTGAGAAAATGCGTCAGAAGGCAAAGTGGAGACATCAACGGGTGTTGTCAAAATGACAAGTTTGCTGTGGCGCTCTGACTGGCGAGACGCCGCACGTGGCGCCGTTTTTAGGTGGAGTGTGGGTCTGAGACAAGGCGTTGGCTTGACTGGGGGGACGCGTAATATGCCCAGGGCATGTGAGGACGTTATTAGTATACTGGATTGGTGGCGCGATGGCGACGTGATTTGCATGTATGTTAGGAGTAGGCGCAGAAGTGAACAATATGCTTAGGGAGTAGATTTCGATATTCATTTTTATACTAGGTGGAGAATTGCCATCATATCTGTGTATTCGTGCATCTCATCAACAAAACAAACTACGCAGCGAGAGAGGTATAGAGCGAGCGGTATGGTAGTAATAAGTAGGAGTTCAGTTTTGCTCAAAAAGGTATCAAGCGATAAAGATCCGCAATTTCCATCCCATAAAAAAACATCATATCGGCAGTTAGCGATAGTGAGACCAACAAAGGAAATAAAAACAAGCCACGGCACAAGCCGGCTGCCCGTCGTTTGAAAAAATACATGTTCCAGAACATCGCCCAAACCATGCGCCACTCCATGCGGTTATGGCCAAATTTGCAGATATCCAGACGAGAAAGAAGTGAAGAAAAGATGATGATGATGCGCGCTAAATCACAAAGCCCACAACAGGTTGTTTATTGGTGGCCGGTGACGGTTGGGCCAAAGTCGAAACCAGCAGGTGCTTGCTGCTGCTGCTGCTGTGGTGGTGGATATGAGGGTGATGCTAGCGGGGTGTATGCACCAGGAATGGGTACAGCAGCGTATTGCTGTTCGCCTGGCGCAGCACCAACGTGATCGTTTCTTCGTTCTTGAAATGCTGGCGATGGAAGGGGTGGCGAAACGGTGTCTGCCCGAGGAGGCGCCGACTCAAAGCCTTCTTGCTCGACCTTGGGTGTCGCACCAGTGACCCTGATAGGTGGTGCTTGGAGAGTAAAAGGCTGGGGCTGAGCGATTTCACGTGCGTATGCGTACTGCACCTTGTCGTTCTCGCCGTTTTCAGCCGCAGAGTGCGGGTCGACGTACATTGGGTGGCCTGGTGGTGGGCGCCAGCCACCGGAGCGAGGAGACATGGGACCGAAACCAGGCGTGTTCGGGGCTGATTGGGAGCGCAGCTGAGCAAGGTAGAGATCAGATCGGGCGCGGTCGCGCATGGCCATGGACTTGCGGAGCTTGCGCTTGGACCAGAAGCGGTAGAAGACAATACCATAGATGGCAATGACAAGGACCTCGATGACGACTTCAATGATGCAGCAGACAAGTGCCCAGTTCTGATAGATTGTTAGAGTCGATTATCAAGAGAAGCGCCAGGAAACACTTACTTGAAGACGGCAGACGAGGGCATAGGCAATGTCATCCTCGAAAAGATGTCGTCGGCGGTTGTCAACGCAAGACCAACCCCACATGTCTTTGTTGTTGTTCTGTGCTTTGCTTTGATTGAAAAGAGCTGCTCCTACACCCCACATGACGATGCTGAAGATGAAGAATGCGACGGCGAAGACAGTGTAGTAGGCAGCCACCTTTTCGGCTCGATGGTGGCCTCCTCTCCAGTAGGCGAGAATGACAACAATGGACATGACGAGGGAAATGCAAGCGATGGTTAGTAGGAGAACCTGTGGCCAGATTTTGGTGTTCTCAGCCCATGGAGGAAGACCATTTCGAGGTGCGAGAGTCTTGGTAGCGTTGAAAATTGCAAATGCGGTTGCAATCATGGAGAGAACAATCAGAGAGCAGGCAAAGTTGACGCCTCGGAGGAAGATCTTTGCTAACCTCACACGTACTTTGATTTTCTGGCTGGTGTTAGCAGTGGCACGTGGTGAAGGTGGTGGCGACATTGAAAACATACCAGGTCCTTTGCTTGCTCTTTCTCGGTCATGGCCTCGCGCTTCTCAAGCTGCTGCTCCTCCCTAAAGGTAGGGCTCATGATGGACATGGCGCCACCTGGGGTTCGTGGAGGAGCACCGGGCGACTTCAAGGCACTCTTGAGCGGCGTCTTTGGCGTGGGTGGAGGAAGATATCTTCGGTCGGTTTCCTCCATCTCGACTGATTGCATGTAGCCGAAGCCGGTATCTGAGATTTGGGGTTGAGGCTTGTAGTGGTTTGTTGGATACTCGACTGGTGACCGAGGGGGATCAATAGGCGAGTGAACTGAAGTTGCTTCTGCGAAGCGAGCAGCGCGTGGCGTCCTAACGTCGAGAGAGTCTTTTGAGCTTCGTCTTTCAATCGTAATGTGAGTAAGCTTCTTGTCGTTGGCGGCCATGCTAAGAATATGCGAGGTTCACTCGAGCGAAATGGGGGATTGCATCAAGTGGAGACGAAGAGAAAGGAAAGAAAGTCCAGTGCAACAACGTCGACGACTATGATCCAGCCCAGCTTAGACAAGTCGCGAGAGGCTACGAGGGACGGGTGGTAGAAGAAGCACGACGAATTACAATAAGAGACCTGCTGGAGAAAAGGAAGAGGCGTGGCAAGAGGGCGAAGCGCTGGGCTTTTAGAGTCGGGGCGCTTGGAAAGCAGCAACGGTCGAGGATTGGATAGTGGGGAGCACGGATGGTAGCAGGTGGGGAGAGTAGAGAAGGGAAAGCGGGCGGGTACTTACAACGTTCTAAATGTATGTATGGCGGCTAGAGGGAGGCTGCTGGCACGACTGCAGGTCCCCGTGTGATAGGCCCGGCTGGGAGACGAGGTGGATGCCAATGGCGCGCAGATCGAGGAGGTGAGTAATGGCCCAGAAATAGACGCCCGGGAGAAGTCGATAGAGGATGTACAAACAACGCTCGAAAAGTGCAGGGCCAGAAGCTTGGTATATGGGAAAAAGCGACCAGGTTGTTTGAGCTTACGCTGCTCGTCAGCGTGGCAATATGCAATGCTCTCTGGCTATAGTATGACGCTTGCTGTCTCTCCTTCTCTTTCTTTTTGCCAACGTCAGATGCGTCAGTGGTTGAGGCGAAGCGTGTACCTCTGCTCTGCTCCCTGTGTCTCGAGAAATTAAGAGGACGGCCGTTCAGTCGTCGAGGAAGCACCGAGGAACAGGCCATGGCTTGGACGGCGCCCGCGTGCTCTCGGGAGGGAATTGTGCCCAGCGTACTGGTGCAGAAAAGGCAGGCCATGGAATTTGCTCATGTCCAATAATTGGGAGACGTTTGACGCCTGCAAAATGCAACAAGGCGGTTGTCGTCGGTGAGTGGCTGGAGGGCGCAGGGACGATGCATGGGACAGAGGGCACGCTAAGCCAATTAAGCTTGCGGGAAGCGCGCACTCAGCTCCTGCCCACCAATCGCCGCGGGAAGGAGCGCCCAAGACCTGAGAAGGCGCCGCCCCACTCTGATAGCGGCCCACTAGGCTGAATCCAATCCGCTGCCGCCGTCGCTCTCGAGTCCGCACAACACCCACACTCTCCCATCCAGCTCGGCCAGGACAAGATGGCCCACGTCTAGACGGTCCGCCGCGAACTGCCACATGCCAGTCAAAACGCCACTCGTCGGCCCGTCAATACCTACCTAGTTCAACAGCAGCAGCAGCAACAAACAGTAACAGTGATAGCAGACCCGGCATACCGATTGCATCTGGCCACTCTCATGTAGTACACGCAACCCGTCGCCATCAGCACCATCAGCAGCCTGACTGCTGCCCATCACATCTCGCGCCTTGGCTCTGTAAGCGTCGTCAATGCCGCTGCCTAGGTCATGTGAGGCCGCCTGCGTCGTGGCCCCAAGGCCGCCTATCAGCAAAGCCTGCCACCTCGTCTGCTGCTTAGTCCCCGATCCGTTTCGCCCCCTCCTACCGAGAAAGTCACTTTACCTGCATGTCCTCGGTACACTAGCTGTCCTGCGATAGTTTGGTTTCGTTTCTCACCCGCTTGCTGCAAGGTTATTTTTGGCCCCCCCGTTGCTGGATGCATCGTGGGGTAGCACTAAGATGCCTCATGGCAACATGTGCGCGACCTGATGGGCTTACTTCACCATGTCAAAACTAAATATATCCTCTTCGATGCATATCTCCATCCAACCCCCCATCAACAACCAGCACTAAGACCAGCCGTTCTCTCTGCATGCAGAGCGGATCCCCCCAAAGGTGCCACGGCCGTGCAACCCGTTTCGAAACAATTTAACCCTCTTTTAGCCTCGCTTCCTTCGCACTGGATATCTTCTGGCTTAAATCCCCATTCTTCCTGGTCGCGTTGATATTGCCCATGCAGGCAGGCATTCTTCCAACCCCGGCAATATTTTTTTTCTTGGACTCCAGACCGTCTGGACACTGCGCCGTCGTACGACACTTGGTGCAAAATCTGCCTTTTGCCAATGCCGGTCCGTCGTCAATATTGCGTTATTATTAGCATAATGTCTTTGAGAGTGCCAGGAAATGACGACATCGCGTGCTGAAGTAGTTGTTGATGGCTGAGTAGCGAAACAGAAACAGACGGTGAGACGAGCACATGCCAGGTATCACATGGCGGCTGCGCATTTGAAATCTCATATGAAAGTACTTCAATATTCGTCAAGTATATCTATGTACGGCTGATAAAAGTACGTACCCCTACCTATCCTACCAGAGAATAGCGGCCCGAGCTCCAGGCTTTCGTCGTCCTTACCAGAGGACCGACTTGGCTTTTCCATCTCACTCACTTGGTACCTATCCAGCCCCCCGTCTGCTACACCCTGACATTCAAAGCTAGCATCTGAGCACCTTCGTCTTCTCCCCGCATGCACACCGTCCAGCTTGTCCTTTGCGCTCTGCTTAATCGACTTGCCAGCCTCATATGCAGGCCCTACAAGACTGTCGCTCCAGTGTGTCGGCTGCATGTCGTCTTGTACGACCACTTTGTCCCTGTCCTCCATATGAGGTGCAGATTTCATACGGTTAGGACCACGCGATGGAATGCGGAGTAACAAAGAAGGTAATTTTCTCATGTCCCGCTGTTCAGGAGTGGTTGTAGACATGGCATTTCTAGACTGGGACTGAAGCTGAGCGGCATCGCTGCGTGTGATGGGTAACGAAATGGCTACCGCAGGACCACCCACCCCACCACATTCGACAGCCATATTTGTGATCAAGCCTTCGTATGAAGCCATAATTGGAATTGGGTGTGAGATTTTAGACTTGAGTTCAGCTTGGGCGTTTGGGGACTGACGTTTCTTCCACCAAGTGTGGTCTGATTTGGGTTCTGAGCGCCGTTTCAGGGTGAGGCTGTAGGTGCGGCCAGGTGGCTTGACGATAAGAGGTGGAGATGCAGGAGCCGCCGGAAATGCCGTCTCATGTGTCTTTGGCGTCGGCTCGGGGCGCGGCACGGCAGGAAGAGGTTTGTTCGTCTCGATGGCTCGTTGGATACAGTCACCGATAGTCACCGGGATTTCGATACTCGACGGTGAGACGCCGGAATCTTCCCTTTTGTGCCCCTTCGCTCCCATTTTCTCAGTCTCATCAAGCTCACTCTGGGCTGTAACCAGTCGTGGCGATCGAGGCGGTCGGGGAGGAGCATGATGAGGAACCAGCGTACGTATATGCTGTGCCTGAACTGGAACCTCTTCACCACCCGAAACTACTTTTCCTCGCACTGATGGCTTTCTTTCCGCCATTTTATTACTGTCTTTCTGTTCTTTGCGCGCTTGCTGGTATTTTTTCCATACATTCCACACTTCCTGGCCTTCTCCTTCTGGCCCAGAGTTGTATATGGCTTTAGCGGCTCGGTACAACGCCAGGGAATGGACTGATGCCCTTTCTCTAGGGCTGTATTGCTGTTTTCCGGTCTCTACTGTAGGAGAAACACCCCTCATATCGCCATTTGTACCCGTCTCTTCTAGGCTTGTGGGACATTGACATGGTTCTGACATATGTTGGACTACTTTCCTCGGACTGGCTTGTTGCTGTGATTGTCTTGTTTCATTTTGACGATCAGAAGTCGATTTGGTATTTTGGAGATCTCGCCTCATGCGATTTTTGTGCTTTGTAAAAGGACTAACAATTGCCAACGTATCTGACATGGCTAAGGGTTTGGGTCCTTCCGGGATGAGGCAACGCTGCAGTTAGCGCGTGTTGAGTTGGAGACTGTCGCACGGGCGCGGCTCAGGCATGCACAGAAGATGTGTTATAAGAAAAGGACTGGTGGATCTGGATCACTCCCAAGTAAAGGGAAGAAACCATCGCCTTGTAAGGCATTTTGGTAGTTGTATAGCAGTGTACAGACGTGAGACAAAGGGTTCGAGGCCGGAACACGGCCACAGGCTAAAAAGGCTTTGTTACCTTTGGAGAATTCAATGAAACAAAGAACTGCCTGACCTTACAAAATAGCTTTTTGCCCCCTACAGTGGTGTTGCACTGACATCTGCTGTAGGTACCTCTAGTCCAAACGAACCGTTGGAAAAGTAACATGGGACTGTACCACTTATCCCTGCGTATACAGAGCTTCTTATAGTAGAGTCGCAGCCAGCACCATGTCTTGTAACCAGAGATAATGTGAAACTCGATCCATTCATTTATTACATTTGAAACATGTGCATCACATCACAACAGCGAAGTCACGTGAAACCCAACTCGCCTTCGCCCTCGCCCTTATGAAACCTTTTGTTCTGTGACGTACAAAACACCTTCGTATAATCACACACATATACCGTCCTTTTTCAAAACAGGCCGAAAACCGGGTTCAACCACCTCTCAACAACATAGACGCATGCGTTTCCGGCACACTTTGGCTCCGCCTTCACAGCCGCATTGTTCACACTGGTAACCGCGCCCTGGGCGTTTCTTCGGACCGTTGCGGGGAATCCAACAATGGACCTTTCCTGTCCCGCAGATGTCGTGTCGATAAAAGGGTACTCGAGCAAGTACGAAGTGAAGGGTTGGTTGCTGGGCTGGATGGCTTTGGGCGTCTGACCTACGGCCTCGAGGGCTGCGTTGCTGGGGGCGAAGAGGCAGATGTGCTTGTCGGATGGTAGAGATGCATCGAGAAGGGTAAAGAAAGCGGGAGAGGTTGCTTTCAAGAGCTCCGTGTATGTTGAGAGGTCGGGTGAGGACGCAAGGAGTGATGCGAAGGTCTGGGAATCACCGGGCGCTTGTTGTGCTGGTTTGGAGTCTGGAGTAGCAGTCGAAGATCCGTTTTTGTCCACGTCTGTTCCGAAGATGCTGACGAGAGGGTCGATGACGGAGGTGATTTTGAAGATGGCTCCGTTTCCGGCGGGGATGCTTTCTGCGGAGAGGAGCTGGGCTTGGTTGTTGATTGTGACGGTGCCGCCGGAGGACTGGAATTTCAGAGGGATGCCTTCGATGCTTGTGACAGACTTGTCTGCGGTGCGGACTTCTTCCGTCGTCACGAGTCCTTCGGCTATGTGAGTTCGCAGAATACCCTCGAGTAGCACGTATGATGCTGGTGCTGTTAGAGCTGCTGCCACGCCTTGTGGCAGTGCCTCAAACGCCTATGTGGATTAGCTTTCTACGAGGTTAGAAAAAGACATACCCCTTTTACTTACAGAGTTAACAGGCGCAAAGGCTGTGTACTTCCGCCCATCGGTGAGGCTATTGAACCGCTCTTCGAAGGGTGGTCCTGGAATACCACTAGCGCCTCCTGTGCTATTGATAAGACTGTAGAAGATGGAGAGTTCTGGGTCCTGGGATATGGCAGTCAGGAGGGCGGCACTTTCCGTGGTAGCCCGCTCAACTGGCGAAGACAATGCAAGGGCGACTAGTAAAGCAAATGGACAGATAAGTTTGGACCGCATCGTAGTGTATTGTAGGTGGTTTCAATTCAAATCTGTATGTGTCTTGGGGCGTGACCGATATATCGTTGAACCAAGGAGACGATTCGGGAGATCTGCCTGATCATGCAGATTTAATCGCTACTTGTATCAAAGAACTCAACTAATCTCACACCACTGCATCGGCCCTTCTAACACGAGTATACTTTCTTGGCGATGTATACGAAAAGACGGCAGATCTTGTTTCTCATAAGTGAAACAGCCAATCACTAGAAAGCGTTTTACCGCGTCATCGATATTTTGCGCATGTATGAAAATTTGGAGTCTTCGTTTGGGAGTGAATCGAGGAAATCACTCTTCTTATCCTGTTCCCAGGCCCACGTTGGCAGTTCCTCGGGAGTTTTTTTCGCACGTTGGACGTTGCTTTCGTATAGGAAATTCCCTCATTAGAGTAGCAGAAGCGTACTTCGGCCTTACAACAAAGTTCGTCGTGCAGTTGCATTGTACGGGGTGTACCCAATGATAGTAAGATGATGGCAGTAGTCGGAAATTGTAAACGGCTAGACCACACCTGGGTACGCTAGTGTAATGACGACTGAATGCTAACAAATAAGGCCACCACAGATCACATATACATACCCTAGGGTGTATGAAGATCTCATGTCATCAGTCGGAGTGATGCTAGAACTAGCCAGCCAAAGGTTAGTGTAACCAGTTGAGGAGACTTCAGGTAGATCTAACGTTAAGAAGATGTTATCTTTTGTAAGGTAACAAAAGTAGATGCATCAAAGTTCAGTTTAACGACAGAATAAACGTCTGTACACACGGAGCACGAAGCTGAGATGCCCGTCCAACTCAGCCACGAGCCAGAAAGAGGGCCGTCAAGGCTGAGATATTAACGGCCCAATTTCCGCGCTAAACTTTAATGAAACCCAACGGCAATCCCATTTTGCGTCATAGCTGCTATCGCAATGACCAACAGTAAATGCACCTAGCTCTTAGTAATCGCATGTGCTGGTGAACTATCCTAAAATTCTACCCCATGGCTTGGTAACCACTTGAATTCGCCCATTGGCTATAGCATAGAGAGCAAGTCGCTTATTGGTACTAGGCTTCAGCATAGTATCATGCTCCAGAAACATCTCCTGCTCGCTATCAGCCAGGACATTTCGGATTCCATCCACGTAATTTAAACACAGGAGCAATAGTGCCATCAGAAATTTTCAGCGTTGACCCGGCACTTTCAATTGCCGTCTTCAAGATATCTATCGCGATAGAAAACCCAGTCGGCGGGAAGATAATCGTACGTCACACGGTTGCTGCTGACCGCGGTATCCCAGCAAGCTCTATACTACAACTTAAATGCCGAATGCTCAGTCTTGGCAAAAGACATGATCCCGTCTTCAACAATCAAACCTTGTGATTACTTGCTGCAAACCTGTTTTGCGAGGGGAACAAGGTCAGGGTGCACGCTGACTACGCCGTCAACACTTTAGACGGCTCAATCATGGAGCCAAGAAAAATGTAAGCACCTTCTTGGATGATGCGTTTTTTTTCTTGCCCGCAAGGAGTTTATGTGATTTGTTCACATCGCCAAGACCTTTGGCAACCTATTCCCGTTTAAGTCATCCTACTAAAAGTACCACTGTAAAACACCACTTCCTAAAAGTTTGTTCAGCGTCTGAGGACAAGCTTGGACTATTTTGCTGCAGAGATTTTGGCAACCATGTTTTCTGGTTTTGTATGAATTTCTTGGAATCAAGTTTTTTTCTTGCGCCGTTCGCTGACCAGTGTATATTCTCGCATTCCACATACCATGCATTTATCTTATAACCAATAGTATCGTGATAGAAAAATAGCCCAGTTGTTGTAGAATGTATTTAAGAGCCACGCTAAAGTTGAGTTGCTATGATATGCAAACTCGTACAGTTCGCGAGGCTTGACGTCAGGATGAAGGCAGTATTTACAACTAATGACCGCAACACCACGAGCTTTTTCAATTAGCAAAGCGTCCCAATAGAGAACACAAACGATCAACAACTCTCCCAATAGAACACACAATCTTTTTTCATCAGCTCTCCTCAACTCACATCCACTCTCAACAACACCAGTCCACACAGCCCCCACAATGCCGCAATACCACACCCCAACCGGCACGGCCTCGTACCCGGACCCCAAATCCCTCTACCCATCCTTGCCAAAAGTCAGTTTCGGCCGCGCCATTGCAATCGGCCTCTCAGCCGGATTTCTCGGCGCTCTCGCGTACGTCAAACCCCCTTGCCTGGAAAAGGACCTGTATGAAGCAACGACTAACCCCCAACAGCATGTCCGGCAGCAACAAGCTTGAACAGATGCTCACGGGCCGTCCCAACTCGTACGTGCCCGCCCGCACCATCGCCAACCACCTCGGTCTCTCTGCCGACTCGTATCAGAAGAATGTCGACGTGCTGAATCACGTGCATCACTTTGGTATGGGCGTACTGGCGGGTCCCGTGCGCGCACTCATGTCGTATTATGGCGTTATTGGGCCGGTTGCGGCGTTTTTGCATACGGGTGTTCGCATCGCGATGGATCAGACGGTCGAGTTGACGGCGGGCTCGAGCGCGTTGCCTTGGACGTGGCCGATTAATGAGCAGGTGGTGGATGTGTTGCATAAAGGTGTGTATGCGCTTGTCACGGGCTACGTGTGCGATCGCTTGGTTAGGGGCGTGGATTGGTTTAATAGCACGTCGTGAGGGGGAGTGCTTGGGGCTCAAATATGGCTTTTGCAGAATGTGTATGTGTGGTTATAGCTGGATTGTTATGCCAGATGCAATTGATCGATGGAGGAACTGTGGCAGCGATAAGGATATCTCACTGCTACAAAAAATAAAGAGCTGCAGAAGCCGAGTAAAAGACTTGCATTGTCTGCCCATTTTCTTTTTTAAACACAATTCGTCAACTAGACAATATATTTCCCTAGATAATGATGATAGCAATCTAAGAGAAAAGAGAAAGGGGACGCAAAATATGGCAACGCTCTCGGATCGTACGTACAATGGGTGGGATTTAGACGACAAAAGAAAAGCTGGTACTGCTAATGCTGCTGTTGGTGCTGCTGGCAGAGAGGGAGTAAGGCAAGGAAAAAGAGCAAAGGCTATAATAACAAATGAGAAACATGTACATGCGGCATAAGACAAAACAGGAAGGGAAAACAAAAGAGAGCATCAGCGGTAATAGTAATAGTAGTTAGTAGTAATAGTAATAATGGCTGTAAGAAAAGAAAAGAAAAAAAGCCAGTCCGCCTGCCCCACCTACGATGCCTGAGCAGCACCCGTACTCTCCTGTTTCACCTGTTCAGGATTAGAATTTGCATCATCAGTCTTGGAAGGATTCTTGTTGGTCTTCCAAGCCTCACGATTGCCATTCGGCCGATACTCCTTAGCATGTGTCTTGAAGGCGCCGACTCTGGCCCCAGCCTCCCTCTGAATCTGATGTCGGAGGTGCCTGGGCGACATTTCACCTTGTGTCTCTAGGCGATCGAGCTCCTCTTCATCACTGCTGCTTACGGAGCTACTGCGGGATATCTGAGTGTAGACAACGGCTTGGCCCTCGCGCTTCTTGCGCTCGCGCTGCTCTTCCTTCATGGCTTGCATTTTCTCGGCGTCGCCTTGACAGTCGAGGGTGCGGATATGAAGGCCTGGAAAGTTTGATTCGAAAAAGGTTTTGAGTTGGGGGAGGAGCGCGGCATTGGGGCGGTAGGTACCAGAGTCATTGTCGATGATTAGTTCATAGTATGCGGGATCTTTCTTGGGTGGGTCGTCGGGGGGTCCGCCTTCGATATCGTGAGGTGGGTGTGAGACGTTGTGTCCGCCTTCATCTGGAGGTTGTCGGTCCTTGTGCTTGAGCCGTCGGACAAAGAATTCGCCAGAGAAGGCAATATACGGTGCCACATCACTGTGCATGGTGTGTTTGCTCAGCATGTCGATGCCGAATTCCTTGCCGGTTTCTGTAAAGCGGAAGAGGGCGTCGAGAGTGAGAACATAGGTGAAGATGCGGCCACCCTGGTCGTAGTGCACCAGTTCGAGGAATTTCTGGGTGAATTCCCTGCAGGGCTCACTAATAACTTTGTAATCTGTGGCGTGGTCGAAATTATAAACGCGTGCGTGTTGGTGGTGTAGTGCTTTGGATAGGATGTATCCCCGGACACCCTTTGCGGTAAACATGCTCTTGACAAAAGGCTTAAACTCAACATAGCGGTGGTACATCGCCTCCGGTACAGGACCACGCAGCTGCATCTGGTTGGACTGGAAATTGTACTTTTCCGGTTTCTGCCTGCCGGTTCTTCGCGATATTTGGTTTTCATCGTCGTTGGGTTCCTTCTGGCCCAGCAGGCGTCCTAGCAAGGGCGAGTAATGCCGTATCCAGAACTGAGGTCCTACTGTGTACACCCGCCCTCCATTCTCATCTTGTGTCCTACCCAGTACCTCGACACTGACAGTGAGTGTTCCAGTCATGTGTTGCGCCTTGCCGAAGCAAACCGCGACGGCCCGTAGGATAAAAGCCCTCTTGCTAACCATACGCTTCTTGATCGAATATGTTTGTTCGCGTATACCTCCCCAATTCTCGTTTACAGAGGGAACCGTGACGTGAACGTTGCCGAGGCGGTCGTCGTGATCAGCAGGGTCCTCATCGTAGATGCGGCACTTGAGGTTGAATCCCGACGCCGGCACGTTGGCGACTATCCATTCGCAATTCCACACTGGATCTGTGTTTTGCCTTACGGTATGTGTGCGCATCGTCAGAGGAGGGTCCTCTTTGTGTCTCGTTGGTAAGCCCGTCGTCAGCTGGGCGATGATGAAGGGGTCGGCGGAGAGCGTGTTGATGTCGGCAAGGGGTAGGTTGTTGGCGCGATGCAGCGTAAACTTGACAGTGTATCCAGGCGGCGCGCGCGGTACAGGTGTATCATCGAAGCCTCCCTCTGGTCCTTTTTTCTTGCTGCCGGCCGTATCCGTCTTCTGCGGCTTTGGGTACTCTGTCTGTGTGCCATTCGCATCCCCTTCTTTCTCCGCTACCCGCTGTACATTCCCATTCTGCGCATCTTCTGGCGCGGATTTCTTCTCTTCGACCATGATGGTGGTATGCGACGGCGCGTCAATCGGAAGACTCGAGGGCGTGCAGACGTTGGCGGTCGTTGTCGCGTTGGGGCGCAAGGGAGCTCGGTCGGCGCAAGAAGGGAGCAGCTAAGAATTTAGTGCAGATACTCGTTGTCGCAATGTTGGATTAATATCCCCACCGCATCGCGTGATATGTAGATTGAATGGTATGCAGGCCGGGTAAACGAGAGACGTTGGATGAACGCGCAATCCAAGGCGGGCGCAGCGACCGACCCAGTGTTGATCTTCTGTGGGAGGGCCTGACCCTTGCGAAAAACAAGCTCAGCTAAGCCTCGGGCTAACTAGCGGACAGTTTGTATACCCCCGTACCGCAGTCCAATGCTACGTCGACTTCATCTCGGCCGGTGTCGCTCATTTGCTGTTGCCAACGGTAGACTCCACTGGTCCCCTCTCCTTGGCCGTTTTTTTTTGTCCAAACAAGGAAAAATGCTTCCCGTGTGACAGGCAGAAACGGAAAAGCCACACGAGTTGCAGGGAAGAGGGGCGGCTGACGTCATCACATTCCTCGGCTCCGGCTCTCGAGTACTGCCGGGAGGCGTCTACGGATGGTCGGAATAGCAACGCCCAGGGGTATATACCGAGACGTGACTGGCTTACTTGAACTGCGGTACTGCCCGTCCCTGGGTTTTTGTACCATACCATTGCATCAACTGACCAAACTCTACGACCCTTGTCCAAGGCATGATAGCTTCTTTAACGAGAGGTGTTGGAAGCTGCCATACTCATTGCTCGACAATAGCATTACTGCTTTTTACTCCCTGACGTGGTTTGCGTATGTAGAGAGTACATAGCCCATCTCACTCATCCCATCACTCCTACACTCGACCTCGGATTTCCTCAAACGGGATCATCACTCTTCTGCCAGATCATTTTGATTTAAAAAAAAAGACTAGTATGTATTAAATGTATTCGTATCTTTTTTATTCTCAGAGCGAAGAGTCGTCATTCAGCACATATCCCTGTCCTCCTAATTCAATCGATTCATTAAAATCTACATATTAACAAAAATCTTTGATAATAGAAATTTTGCTCCCAACGCCATGCTCGATGCTAGAAAAAACATTCTTTTGTAGTGAAACAAAAAAAAAGGGTATCATCTTTTCACAACTAAACACCGACAAGGAGTAGGTGTTTATTACACACAAAAGGCCAAAAGTGTCGGTTTGTATGGCATCGACGATGACCGTTTATGCAGCAGCCATGACAATCTCCTTGCCCTTCATCGACTTCCACTCAACAAACGCAGCGCCAAAAATGGAGATGGCTCCGCAGGCAATCGAGACGTAGAAGGTCTGGATGAGCGTCTTGTTGTAAGCCACCAGGACGCCAGAAAGGAAATCAGAGTTGATGACGTGCTTGAGTTCAGTGGCTCCTGTGCGAAGAACGATACCGGCATCTAGATCGGGCACGATGCTCTCGAGGTTCTTGATGAGTTGGTTGGTGAAGACATTCTGGCCGACTGAGATGAAGAGAGCACCACCGAGCGTCTGGAAGAACATCATGCATGCGGTGCCGATTGGAACGTCTTCTGCGGGGAGAGCTGTCTGAACAGCAACGAGAATCTGCTGCATGCCGAAACCAACACCGGCTCCAAAAATGAACTGGTAGCCGATCCACTTGGGGGAACCACTGTCGACTTCGAGGGTGGCTAGCAAGCCAGCGCCGATGGCCATGAGGACGGACGAGATGAGCATGAAGGGGGTGTAGTAGCCAATGGCTGTGACAGCGCCACCAGCCAACATGGAGATGATGACAAGGCCGAGAATTGCTGGAAGATTCATGATACCGGACTTGGTCGCCGAAGCCCCCTTGATTGCCTGGAACCAGATGGGGAGATAGTAGACCATGACGAAGAAGCTAGCGCCCAGCATAGCACCGAACCATGCGGATCCCCAGACGTTGCGGTTCAGGAAGACACGAGGGGGAACAGTGGCATCTTCTTGCTTCCACCACTGTACAACAAGGAAGCCACCGATGAGGACGGCGAAAAGAACGAAGAGAGCAATGATGCGGCCATCGTTCCACTGGTACTTGCTGCCACCCCACTGGAGAGCGAGCAACAAGCACACAATGGCGGGCAAGAAGCAGGCTGTTCCAGGAAGATCAAACTTCTGAATCTGTTCGCGCCATGTAGCTTGGATCTTTGCACCGCGGCGGTTGACCTTGAGGAAGGGAAGGATGAAGGCTGCCGTGATAAGACCAAAGGGCAGGTTGATGTAGAAGCACAATCGCCACGTGACGTGGTCGGTGAAGGCCCCACCCATGAGCGGACCAGCAACAGACGCAATACCGTACATGCCTCCGATGACGCCCATGTACGTGGGACGCTGGCGCAACGGCACCGTGACAGAGATGATCAAGACGGCTCCCGAGAAGATACCAGCGGCACCCACACCAGCAATGGCGCGTCCCAAGATGAGGGCTGTCGAGTTTGGCGCAACACCACAGATGAGGGAGCCAAGCTCGAAGATACCGAGAGCGATGAGGTAGACCCACTTGATGGAGTAGTAGGTGTAGAATTTACCGTACATGAGCTGGGTAGCGCATGTGGTGAGCAGGTACGAGGATCCGTACCAACCGACATCATTCAGAGCCTTGAACTGATCTGTGATGCGGGGAATAGCTGTGGCAATAATGGTGTTGTCCTATGACATGTCGATGTTAGCGCGAGTTAATGTGAGGAGCATTTGCTTAGCGTCACGTTGGTAAAGTATGTATACGCATGTCATGCCGATCACCGTTGTGGACCAATGCAGTGGTACGGCGGGAAGGCTAAGAGCGGGAATGACGATTACATCAGACGTACCAGGGCCATGCAAAAGACACTCAGACAAAGAGCAATGGTAATGGCAGCCAGCTTCCATTTGGTCGGATATTCAAAGTCGTCGTCGTCTGCGGATGCTGGGCTGGCTGTCGAATTGGGTCGCGATGTCTTTTCATCGGCAACAGCAACGGGTGCTGCAACATCTACGGCCGCTGTCGATGCGGGCAGCACAGTCTCGACGGCACCCTTGGACTCGTTGCCCAGGGTGTTTTGGACGCTCGGCGTGGCTGTCTTTTCCGAGTCGGCCATGCTGGATGGCCGGAGGTGGGTGTTGTTGTTGGGTTCGCTCATCTGGACAAGTGGACTGGTACGTGCACGTGTGGTGTTTGTCTTGTTGTAGTAGGGGAGGAGGACGAGGAAGAAGAAGGTCTGATACAACTTGCAAGAGCACTGACAAGAGTGAAGGATACGCGCCTAGTTATATGGCCCACTCCGCGGCGGACGCAAAAATGAAAAGGAGTCACGGTAGCCTCCCCCACAGAGCATAGCAACGGGGTTGACTTAGCCGTCCAAAGTGGAGCCTGTGTCGCAAACGATCTAGAAGTGAGCTAGATTCCGACGTTTAGGACCAAGGTTATCGGAGTTTAGGGCTGCGCCGGGTGGTGAATCATGGAAGCCTAAGGAACGACAATGATTGCCCGGGGCCATATTTCGTCCGACTCTATGCTATGAGCGGGTTTTGCTGCCTGAATGCAAGCCACTCAAGGAGCGCGCACGACCGATGACCTTGCGCCTTGCACCTCACAGCACATCGCAGGGGGCCTATTTGCGCGGTGACCGAAATGAGCGATACCCAGTCATCCTAGGGCGAAGCCTCGCGCCATCGGGCCCTCGCGTCGATCGTGTGGCTTAATCTGTCTCCACGACACGCGCCGTCTGGTTTGCAACTGCAATGCGACCACGAGCGGAGTGCGCGCGCTCCGAAAGCGTTTCCGCTAACTAACTCGGCCTTGATTTTTTTTCCTCTGCGAAATTCTCGACCGGCCCTGGAGCGGGCTGACATCATCACCTGGACCCTCTATCTTAACGTCCTAGATACCATCAAACCAGAAACACGCGCAGCCCCATGGACAAATCTCCGCGCAAATAACTGTCCATTTCTCGGTGTGCATGCATGACTCACATGTATTCCTGTTCCTTCATACTAGATCATGCACAAGCAACAAGCAATAAACAACACACAACGGCAGCCAGCCCACCATAACCCCAAAAAAAACAACTGCTCTAACAATAACATATCAAACCACCACTCAACCCCTATCAGATTACAAATGAACCCATACCAGAGGGAGAAAAAAAAGTGCCCAGTGGATCCCCCAATCTAAACAAGGGCGGTAAAGAATCCCTCAGCCCTTTGAATCCATCACAAGCAAAGGGAGCAACCGGGGCGGGCTGGGCTCAGGGCTAGTGCGCTTGGCAAGGCCATCGGAGGTCGGTGCCAAATCACCTTCCGCTCCGCTTCTAAACGACGAGAACGAGCCGGGAAAGACAAAATAATACATCACCCCACATGACTCACTTTGAGCTTTGGTGACGGCCCTACGCACGTATGCGCAACCCGTGTTTGGCTGCCAAGATAATGGCATCTATGTATAGTGCTTCAGAAGGGTCGCGGGGAAAGAAAGAAAGTTTGGTGTGAGGCTTTTCGCGCTCTGTGTACAAGGTCTTTTTTTTTTCTTCTCTTTCTCTGCTTATGCGTAAGAGTGGGAGGGAGAAAGAGCCGTGGCTATGCTATGGCTACTGTACACGTTGTAGGATCTTCCATAGACTAATCCTACAATATGCACGTAATCCGCATACGGGAAACCCCCCTTGTACTACCATACCAACACACCGATACCCACTTCTGTGGCTGTATCAAGAGCAAATTTACCGGAAGAAAATAAAAACGCACATGCACACAGCTGGAAATTTGACACACACATATACCCGTATCGGTTAGAAAAAACCAAGGTGGTAAGCTGCATAAACATGGACGATTCACCGGACTAACAGCTTGATTTTCTTCTAACATGTGGCATCAATCATCCATCTCGGTGTCGGGGTCTTTGTACGCGCGAAGCTAAATCAGAGATCCCCCCTCCCCCTCCATTACCCTAAAACGCTATCGTCTGCTTAGCGCACATTCTGCTGTACCCAGTACCACATCTTCTCTATATATTCCTCGTCGAGCGGCTGTACATCTCGGAGTACCGACACGGCCTCACTGGTATTCCTGGTACAAAACTGCGGTCGGGTGCCTGATTCGGCGGATTCACTACCGTAAGACTCCTTCCACAGGCCCAACAGCTTCAAAGCAGAGTGGTTGGAGTCGGTAGCAGCCTCGAGTCGCTCCACCCATTCCTTGGGCCTGACAATGTCCAGGTTCTCCCGCTTCTGTAGCCATTCTAGCATCTGACGCCAAGTCGGGGTTTGGTGTGGGTTCAGTACATGGTACACGGGCATGGAGACGTTGCCCTGAAGTGTGTCTGCTGCTTCTAAAAACGCTTTTGCGGCCATATCCACAGGCAACCAATCGAGCGGCTCCGAGCCCAGGTCAGGAAGGCACTTGATCAGCCTCGCAGTACTTAGCATCATAGGCCAAGCTTCCTTTGTGTTCCACACCCCGGTGGTTGAGTCACCAGTGAGCTGACCAACACGCACAACAGCGACACGCCCCTGAAGCGCCGTTTGCTCGTGGGCGCTCAGACAAATGTGCTCTGCAACCCATTTTGAGCGAGAATAGCCCAAGGGTGATGCTGACGAGGGCGTAGAGGTTATGATTTCGGGCAGTTTGCCTGTCTCATCCAGGGAGCCGTTCATAATTGATGCTGTCGAGGAACAGTATAAGATACGAGGAGACTGCGAGCGTGGTGCGCTCAGCCCAAGGTTGATGAGGTTTCGCACCCCAGCAATGTTGTCTTTTTCGAAGCTTCGCAGTTTGAGACGGAAGTTGACGGTCCATGCGACGTGAATGATCAAACTTACTTTCTCCGCGAGATAGTCGTATGTTTCATCGTCTAACCCCAAGCGTTCCTCGCCCAGCTGTGCTGGTACTACTTTAACTTTGTTGTTCAGGGCGCTAGGGGGACCTAGACTGATGAGACCGCGTTGCTGCAGCGCTTTGTTAACTCGCTCTCTTGCTGCGAATTCGTCCGCTCCCCTAACGAGACAGTATACAGCTGAGACAGTGGTGCTCTTCTGAAGTAGACTTAGGATATGCGCACCCAATGCGCCAGTGGCCCCAGTAAGCACAACGACGTCATTCTCTAGGTTCTTCAGAGGTTCATTGGCAGACGCATCGTGGTTGGGCTTTTTAAATGAGCTGTACCGTTCTGCCATATCCAACATGGATTGATCGTCATCCTCCTCCCCTGCATCGCTTTCTCCGTGTCTTTTCCGCAACACGTACTCTGTTAACCGCCGAATAGAACCACAGTCCTCAACCACGCTCATGGGTAACTGTCCCTCGAGATTGGGTATCAGTCGTCTTAGGCGTGTCCTTAGCTGCATGCACGCAATAGAATCAACGCCGTAAGAGAAGAGGTCCATATCATTCGTGAGCTCTGCCTTTTGCCCAGTCAGGTCCTGAATGAGACCAACCAAGTGCTGTGGCAAGTCTTGGTCCTTCACCTCAATCGCGACATTAGAGTCTCGGGCCCTGTATGCATGATCAATCATGTCTTCAAACCGGGACTCCGCAGCCCTTCGGATTATGGTGCCTTTGCTGCTTTTCTCGAGGGGCTTGTCTTGATAGGGGACTGGAACCAGCATATTGAATGGTATTCGGGCATGATCCTGGCTTTCGTTGTTCAGTTTTTCTACCTGTCCCTTGATAATGCCGAGCAATTCGTCATCAGACATCTCACTGGCTTGCTTAGATCGCAGGAGCAGTGCACCTGGAAAAGGCCGATTGTTGCCAAAGATGAGAACATCATCCAGGTAAGGAGATGTTGCGAGAGCGTCCTCGAGAGGGGCTGGGTCGAACTTCTTTCCTGTGATAAGCGTGAGTTGGGAGTCTGCTCGTGAGTGATATAACCAAGCATTTTTGATTGTTGGGTGAGGCGCAAACAAATCAGCAGTAGCGAACGATCCATCGGGTCGGTTGTGCTTTGCCTACACAATGTTAACAGCTAGCCACGTGTTGTACTTGTGTAGTTGAGGGTATTACCATATGAGGCCACCCAGGCTTGATGACGAGTTCAGCCAGGTCACCCTCGCGCTTTTCAAATTCTAATAGGTTTGGTGGGTTGTAGTTTCTCAAGTATTGCCAGTCTTGATCTACACTGTAATCACGATACGATGATAAGATGAAGCCACACTCAGCGCTTCCAAACCGTGAGATGAGATTGACTCTTTTCTTGACCAGGCGATCGCCCACTTCTGTTGGCAATGCTGCACCTCCAACGCCTACAATATCCATGCTCTGAAGCAGTTCCAGTCCTCTTTCATCTGCCTCCATCATCTGAAGCACATAGGGGACGGATGAGAAGTACTTGACTTTGGGTAGCCCTTCTATCTTGGCATATGTTTTGGCAGCATCTAGACAATTACAGATGTTGCGTGCTGTAATGGGCACATCTTTCCCGGAAAAGCCAGATCAAGGCATTGCTGGTCCAGCATCTAAACAAATCGGCAATACCTCCATGGTAGAGTGGTGTCGTGGTAAATGAAGCAATGGCCGGTATTTTCGGGAGATGTGGGAGCACGCCAATAGCTGCGCGGTGCGACTGCGGTATAGGCTTTGGAAGGCCTGAGGAAGTTCCAGAGGTATGATGCAGATACGCAACTGCTCCTTCATCGGAATGAAGAGCCTCAATGCTAATTTCGTTTGATTCTTCAATTACTTTCCAGATGTCTTCCGAGCCCCCTAGTGGTAGTGGCTTTGTTTCTAGTATAGAAGACCCTTGCCCCTTGGCTAGTTCATCCGTTTGTCCCGCCCTCTCAGCATGGGCCTCATCGTAAAGTAAGATTGAAACCCGGCATGAAGTGCAGAGGTGCAGAATTGCAGCTGGCTGACACTGAGGCGCTATGAGTAAGACAGCATGTCCTAACCTTATCAAGCCCAGCCAAGTGAATAGAAATTCAGGGGAGCTATGGCACAGCAGAGCAATGGTCTGTGGGATACGTGACGAGCCAAGAAGAGTTGAGAGTCGTGAGGCAAAGACATCAACGCCATGATCGACGCTTTGAAAAGTAGTGACTTTATAACCCCACGCCTGGTGGTTTGGCTCAGGAATCGGAAAGCCAACAGCGGGGAGTAAGGGGTGATGATGGGCTTGCCAATTAAGGAACTCGCTGATGTTTCGGTACGACTTCGGAGTAGTGTTAAGAATGGCCGCTTGACCAAGGGTGCAGACAAAGTAGTTGTGGTGCATTGCAAAGATAGCTGCCAAATGGCGGGGAAATGTGCTACCAATGGTTATAGTGAGAATGCGTCCGCTCAAAACTGCACAGAGAGGTGTGTGTCAAGTTCCGCCTCAGTGCCAGATCCAACTTGGAGTGGTGACATCATCTCGGCTGTAATGGTAGAAGCGCGACTCCACGGCAAGCGCTTATTCAAGACTTGCCCAAACGCTCAGCATCATACGAGCCATAAGCTTCACGAGCGTACATGAACGGCAGAATGTGGAAGCTGCAAAGCAGGCAGCTTGTTGGGAAAAACAAACAAACAAACAGTGTCACGCTCTGTGGAGGGGTGGTGATGGATCTGGATAAGCATGTTAAGGAAATGCGCACAAGCCACATGTTCGACGAGGCCCAAGCGGCTCGGTGCTGGGTTTTGCATGCAATGTTTCTGTTCCATGATTCAACCGAAAGAAGAGGTGAAGGCGGCGACAGCCGTTGTATTCCTAGGGATCGTGGTGCGTGGAGTAGAAAGACCCACCTGCGTGATCAGTCCACATTGCCTTAGCTCATGCCACGCAAACGCAAAGTGGTTGTGGTGCATTGCTGATCTGAAGAGCGAGCGAGCGATCACGATGGTGGCTGGCGTGTGTCGAGAGAACGGACACAAGATGGAGTGCCGTCGCGCCACGATCCAGCCACGCAAGCAGCTGGCGGGGAATGCATGTATTAGCCTTTCTGGTGATAGACTACCGCGATTCCGGGGTACATGGTGGCAGAGTCACCGCCTCTGGGTTGCGTGTACAGGCCAGCGCTGGTGTTTCCCCCCATGGTTGCACGATAGGGTGCATGTTTGTGTCTGGCTGATTGGCTGGAGAAGATGGGCCAAAGGTGGAGATGAGTAGTGTTGAGCGCATAGCGGTGTGTGGCGATGGGCATGGGCTTCACAACAAAATCAGCATGCATCTGTAATGGCTAATCTGGCGGGGCGGCCATGATTGGGCCGTCGGAGTGGGCACATGCATGATGCTCCTGGGCGGCCCGAGGAATGGTATGTATGCAAGCGACCCAGCAAGGCAGGCCAATACGCTAAGGCTGGTAATCCGGAAGCCATCCAAATAGCGTTCCTCCAGTAACGGCAACGGCCACAGACATGCACATGTACGTACACGTATGTACGTATGTAGACTGCGTGTGGCTTGGTGTCGCCGGCAATGGTCGCTGCCCGCAAAGGTGAAACCATGGGATAGAAGGCCCCAATTGACCCGACAGTGTCACTGCTTTTTTTCCCTTTTGCTTGGGCGTGTATGTAGCGCGGCAGCGGAGCTTGGACCGGGCGAGCAAGGCGGACCTTTATTGGCGAGGCTTGGGACAAGTCAGGACTGTTCATTTGAATGGGGTTTGCACAGAATGCACGGCCACTGTGCAGGGCTGCGACGAGCCATTAAATCCTCCATTCCCCCAACCAAGCGGCGCAACGCACTTGGGCCGAGGCGGGATAGCACCGTCAGATAGAGGGCACCTAAGCAGCGTAGGGCCTTGGGAGGTTGGTTGGCAGTTGGCGACACAGCCGGTTGAGCGGGGTTTGGCTGCGCAAGCTGCAGGCGCATATCCGAAGCGTGGCGGGTTTTGCGACTGGCGATATCTGAAACCGAAGCGGCAAGATGGTGACGATGCCGTCAGTCGTCATGACACGCGACATGCAACGGGCGGATAAGGCCAATGGCCAGGCGTGGAGGCGCATGAGCAGAGACTGAGCAGAGGGAGAGGGAGAGGGAGAGGGCAAGACCAGACAAGACAGCATGGCGATCCTGGCGAGTGAAAGAACAAAATGGGCAGCGTCCGTCTGGCATGGTGAAGGTTCCGCCGCGTCTGAGCGTATCATGAAAACAATGGCCCTAGCTCAGAGTAGGCAAGCACGGCCGACTAGCCGTCTTGAATCGCCCGTGCGTTGCAGCATATATTCCTGCCGTCCCCAGCAACAACATCCGCCTCTGTCATCCGTCTCTCAAACCAGCATTATACATCACGCTGTAAGTGTTCCGCCTTGCCTCCCCCAGTCACGACGCCTGCCCTTGGGAAACACTCGGTTGCGCCCATTGCTCGCGCCATTGGCCTTGCCCATTCACCCTCGGCTCGCCTCACCGCGCTGCCCGTCCTCTGCTGCCATTGCTTATCCTGCCGGCTTTCCGCTGACATGTTGTTTGACTCCAGGCATTGATACTTTGCCCCATCCACAACAATGCGCTCCTCCAGCATCATCGTCGCCGCCTCGGCCTTTGCCGGCTTTGTCTCCGCGCAGAACAGCACCTTCAACACGCCCATCCAGTGCTGCACCGTCGACCCCAACTCGGTCGACCAGGACGACAGGCAGTCGTGGTGCCAGGCCAACCAAAACACCTGTGTTGAGCTTTGCGGTGGTCGCGGCCAGCTTGCCAGCAACGGCAACCAGTGCGATTCTGTACGTGTCTCGTCGCGTGCCACTGTCAGTGTGTGATTATACTAACGCGCGCATACAGTCCACCCTCAAGTTCTCTTGCAAGTGCCGCAACGGTACCGATGTCTCGAGCACCATGAGCGAGTACCAGCAGACCGTTCCCGGTCAGATGTGCCTTGTCTGGTACAGCAACTGTATCTCCGCCTCGGGTACTGACGCCACTGCCCAGTTCGAGTGTGAACAGGCTCGCGACAACCTTTGCGGCAACAAGACCATTCAGGATGCCACTGAGGCCGGTAACTCTGGCTCTAGCTCCGGCTCTGGCTCCAGCTCTGCCTCAGGAAGCCCTTCGGCCACGAGCGGCAGCTCCCCTAGCCCTACCGGCGAGTCCGGCGCTGCTTCCTCCAGCGCTGCTCCTCAGGGCGGTGCTGGTGCCAACCTTGCTGTCTACGGCACCTCTGTCCTTGCTGGCGGTCTCTTCGCCCTCTTCGGCATGGCCTTGTAAAGCAGCACTCAACCGGAAGGGTCGCGGGCCGGTCCTTGATGGACGGTGACGAGAGGGCCTTGGGCTACTGCTATCAGCACGAGATGTGGGCACTGGGGTGAAGGAGGATCATCTTGGTCAGCTTCTTAGCGTTGGCGTTTCATGGCTTTGGCTGTTATCTTTGTGGATTTTCTTGTTCATCACTGCTGATGGAGGAGGGTGCGGTGCCTCTCGGAGGATACTTAATGCGATGTTTTATGAAGGAACACACGACTTGTAATACCCCAATACTACCAATACTGCCCCCTGTTTGCTAGTCTTGTCTGTGCTCCTAGGACGTGCAAGCTCGCCCATACCGCACGTTGCGCATGCCGTTCACATTGTCCTGTTAGTGCCCGTCTGGCGGTACTCGAGGTTGGCCCTGGTTGTCGGTCATGCGTGTGGCTCCTCGGCTGCAATTGGCTGTCGAGCCTGCATACCTGGTTGATCCACGAACGCCCCAAAAATCCGACCTTGCAGATCCATGCACATGACGCAAATGGGACCGAAATCCCCTCTAGCCTATCAACCCTATCTCTGTATGTATGTAAGCCGACAGCCCACGCTCGACAACTTGCTGCCAAGCTTAGTTCCATTGTCAAACCCCCTCACCGCCAACCCTGGGACGTTGGTCATAGCAGCAATTGAAGCTTCCGGCGACGCCGTATCACGAGCTGCCGAGGTCAGTCTGTCGCTTGTGATCCCAACGAGTATGCTATGGTGGCATATAAACTTCTGTGTGGCTAGAATCTTCTTTTCCATTATTTCTTCATACTGACTGCGTGCGTGCATCATAGGAACCCGCAAAAAGTGGCCCTCTGCAAATTTAGGAGCCTCTTCACACTCGCTTCCTCCACATCTTGCTGCGTCACTCCTCAATACCTGCGAATCCCGCAAAAACACGCTGCCGTATTCAGTCGCCCCTTTTACAACAGGCCTTTCGACAGAAAAGGATATACCTACAGCACAATGGCGTCTCTCACTGCTGGTCGCAAGCACAAGGTCACAGTGGTTGGCTCAGGTAACTGGTAGGTAGCATGTGCCACCTGTGGCTTGTCCTTGTAAAACTCAGAGGCCACGGAGCAGACAACATAGAATGTTGGCTGACGTCTATGACAGGGGCACCACCATGGCCAAGTTGGTCGCCGAGAACGTCAAGGAGAACCCGAATTTGTTCGAGGAAACGGTACAAATGTGGGTATTCGAGGAGGAGTACACGATTCCCAAAGACTCGCGTCACTACGCCGGCTCCGATAAGCCTGAGAAGCTGTCCGAGGTCATTAACAGGGTTCACGAGAACGTCAAGTACCTGCCAAACATCACAATCCCTTCCAATGTCGTTGCCAACCCGGATCTGCCCGACTCGTGCAAAGACTCCACGATACTCATTTTCGTGCTACCCCACCAGTTCATTGCGCGTTCATGCCAGCAATTGATCGGAAAGATTCTCCCCTATGCACGAGCTATCTGCTGTACAAAGGGTGTCGATGTTAGTGAGAAGGGCATTCGATTGATGTCGGAGACCATTGGTATGACGCTCAACATCTACTGTGGTGCACTTTCAGGAGCAAACATTGCATCTGAGATTGCCCAGGAGAAATACTCGGAAACAACCGTAGCATACGATCCTCCGCCGATGGATTCGCGCCATCCCACACCAAAGGGCTCACCGAGTGCATCCCAAGTCGATCTCACTTCACATGTCGACCTCATCGACCCCAACAAACAGCAGCCCAGCAAGCGCTCTGCACATCTGACTGCTCTGCCCAATGAGTATCCACCTCTGTCACACGAAAATGTTCGTAGGCTCTTCCACCGCCCTTACTTCCACGTACATATTGTCAACGACGTGGCTGGTGTCTCGCTTGGCGGCGCTCTCAAGAACATCATCGCCCTTGCAGCAGGCTTTGTAGATGGCCTGGGATGGGGCGACAATGCCAAGGCCGCTGTCATGCGCGTGGGTATCCTGGAAATGGTCAGATTTGGCAAGGCTTTCTTCGGAGAGAGCGCACGCACCAGTACGTTTACTGAAGAAAGCTGTGGTGTTGCCGACGTGGTGACTTCGTGCATGGGTGGGCGAAACTTTCGTTGCGCAAAGATGGCTGTCGAGCGCGGCAAGCCCATCAATGAGATTGAGCAGACGGAGCTCAACGGCCAAAAACTGCAAGGCACCAGCACTGCATATGAGGTCAATGAATTCCTCAAGGCTGAGGGCATGGAAGATGACTTCCCGCTCTTTACTGCAGTCTACAACATCCTCGAGGGAAAGAACAAGCCTGAGGACATTCCCCAGCTCATCGAGAAGAAGCCGTAGACGACACAGCGCGTACTTTGACTACGAGCAGGATGGTGGATAATGACTCGTACACATAGTTGACCCACGATTACATTCAAATTCGAATACCCCGTAAGGTAGAATATATCTTCATTTACCACTCACCGACGTTATGCTAAGTTATCTTGACGAGACTCTACACTAAGCCAGTTATGGGTGGTTGTTTCTCAACGTTTCTAAGCGGGATGCCCAAATACTACTACCGGCATGCATATAGGCGACAAAGAATACAACCGAATCATTTGCTGACATAGAAATAATCACGCAAGTTGGAGTTAAGACATGGCGGTAACGGTCTTGGCAGGATCTGCGGTTTACGGGTCTGTCCGCACACACAAAGGAAAATCCATGCATGCAACGGTAGCGTTGGTAGAAACAGCCATACGCAAAAGGCGATCTGCTGCCTCCCCAGTTTTTAATCACGGCCATATACAGGCTACATATACACGCGTGTCAGTTTGACTAATTGGTCCATATTACACGAGCGACAACCGACTCGTGTTCTGCCAAGAATATGCAGGGACGTCGTCCCGGACGGGCAATCCTTCACCATTCTTTTTTTTTCGGGGCAGCATTGATTGGTAATGCGACAAAAAATGGGTCTGCAACATTGTCTCGGAGTTGATTGTGAGGTATAGAGTGGATGCAAGTTGCTCGCTAGCCCCTCGGTAAGGCAAGTTAATCATGGAGCCAATCTCAGGCATGACGACATCCTTGCTTATCTCCGTTTGCCTCCTGGTGCTTGATGGATTTTTTGGGGCCCAAGGTCCACGGAGTATGTATACATTGCTTGCAAACCCATCATTGTAATTTCCAGTCTATATCTTTTAGTACCCCTCCCGTCACGAATGTGCTCCTTTTCAATTTTTTTCTTCGTCTCCTCCGCTACAACTCGGCAGCATCGTTTTTCTTTTCTTCCTCTGCTATCCTTCATAATTAAAACTTGATTACAAATTCGTTCCACATAGGCTGGGAAAATGTGGAGTTCCACTCTCCCACCCTCAGAAAAAGATAGCAGGCGGAACCCATGGCACGACGATGATTATCTTCAAAATGGCAGAGAAGAAGCAGTGACTCCTGAAACCTCGAGCGAGGAGGAGAGTCCTGACCGCGAGCATCTTAAGCGGTCAGGGACATGGGGCGAACGCGATGCCGGAAAGCTGGATTCGAAAACTGCGGCAGAAGATCTGGAAGTGCTGCGAGAAGAGCTTGCATCCATCTCCCGGTCACGGTCTCGCGGTGCTCAATCGTATCGATCAGATGCTGTGTCTCGGACACTGAGCAGAATCAGTACTCGGCAAAACCATCGCCGAGATTCCATTGCACGCGCCGAAGAAGGCACCAGTGACGCTGAGGATGATAAGCCTGGCGACATTGGATCTGTCGTTGCAGATGAAAAGGAGGTCGACTTTGAGCTTGGCCAATTCATGCGTGAAGGCCACTTTGAGAAGCGCAAGGATGGCCAATCAGCTAAGAAGGTCGGGGTTGTGTACAAGAATCTCACAGTCAAAGGCGTTGGATCAACAGCATCGTTTGCGAGGACCCTGCCTGATGCCATCTTGGGAACTTTTGGGCCCGACCTTTACCGTATCGTATCGAACTTCGTTCCAGCGCTCAAGTTTGGGAAAGATAAGCAAATGCGGACGCTGATCCATGATTTCTCTGGAGTCGTCAAGGACGGAGAGATGATGCTGGTGCTAGGACGACCTGGATCTGGTTGTTCGACCTTCCTAAAGGCTATTGCCAACAACCGGGAGAGCTATGCTTCGGTTGAAGGTGATGTTTCCTATGGCGGAATCCCCGCCGACAAACAAAAGAAGTATTTTAGGGGCGAAGTCAACTACAACCCCGAAGATGACTCGCATATGGCCGACCTGAACGTTTGGCAGACGCTCAAGTTTGCTCTCACCAACAAGACCAAGAAGCATGAGAAACACGAGATTCCAATCATACTCGATGCACTTCTCAAGGTCTTTGGTATATCCCACACAAAGTACACCAAAGTTGGAGACGAATACGTTCGAGGTGTCAGCGGTGGTGAACGCAAGCGTGTCTCTATTGCCGAAACCCTCGCCACCAAGAGCACTGTCAACTGCTGGGACAACAGTACAAGAGGTCTCGATGCAAGCACTGCTCTCGACTACGCCAAATCTCTGCGCATCATGACCGATATGAGCAACCGAACCACGCTAGTCACCTTGTACCAGGCAGGCGAAGGCATCTACGAGGTTATGGATAAGGTCATGGTCATCGACGCTGGCCGATGCATTTACCAGGGCCCAGCACGCGCTGCAAAGCAGTACTTCATCGACCTCGGCTTCCAATGCCCAGAGCGCCAGACCACTGCTGATTTCCTAACTGCAGTCACGGATCCCAAGGAGCGCCAGTTCCGACCTGGATTTGAAGACAAGGCTCCCAAGACACCGGAAGAGCTTGAGAAGGCTTTCCGGGAGAGCGAGGCATACAAGAGCGTGTTGAGGGAGATTCAGGAGTACGAGGCTGAATTGGAGAGAAGTGGGTATATCAACGCCAAAGATTTCGAGAGCGCCGTCCGCGAGAGCAAGAGTAAGACGGTACGCAAGAAGTCGCCCTTTACTGTCTCCTTTGTCCGCCAGGTCCTCGCTTGTACCCAGCGAGAGTTTTGGTTAACCTGGGGCGACAAAACGACGCTCTACACCAAGTTCTTCATCATCATCTCCAACAGTCTTATCGTCGGTTCGCTGTTTTATGGCCAATCTTTGGACACATCTGGTGCCTTTACACGAGGCGGCTCTGCTTTCTTCTCCATTCTTTTCTTGGGCTGGCTCCAGCTTTCTGAGCTCATGAAAGCAGTCTCCGGACGCAACGTCGTCAAGCGACACGAAGACTATGCATTCTACCGGCCTAGTGCAGTGGTTATTGCACGCGTTGTGCAGGATATTCCGCTACTTCTGGCGCAGGTCATTCCCTTCTCCATTGCCATGTACTTTATGAATGGCTTCGATGTCGACGTGTCCAAGTTCTTCATCTACTTCCTGTTCATCTACATCACCACTTTCTGCGTTACTTCGCTGTACCGCATGTTTGCCGCCTTGTCGCCGACAATTGATGATGCAGTGAGGTTCGCCGGTCTCGCACTCAACTTGCTGATTATCTACACGGGCTATGTTATTCCCAAGACGCAGCTGCTGAGTGAATACATCTGGTTCGGATGGATCTACTGGATTAACCCCGTGGCTTACTCGTTCGAGGCTGTCCTTAGCAACGAATTCTCAGACCGGATCATGGATTGTGCTCCTAGCCAGTTAGTCCCCCAGGGCCCTGGCGTTGACCCAGCATACCAAGGATGCAGTTTGACGGGCGCATCGCCAAACTCGAACAATGTATCGGGTGCCGACTATCTTAAGGTATCTTTCGACTACTCGCGATCAAACCTTTGGCGCAACTTTGGTGTGGTGATAGCCTTCTCTGTGCTGTACCTGTTGGTGACAGTGATTGCAACCGAGACGATATCTTTTGCGCAGGCTGGCGGAGGCGCACTGGTCTTTGCAAAACCAAGCGTGCAAAGCAGACACTTCGGGAAGATGGCCCGGTCGATGAGGAGAAGGTGGCGGCTGGCGAGTCGAATGCTAGCACCAACACTACCGCCCATGACGAAGGACAGGCATTGGAGTCCATCTCGAGCAGCGAAAGTATCTTTACCTGGAAGGATGTTGAATACACTGTTCCCTACCAGGGAGGCGAGCGCAAGCTTCTTAACAAGGTCAACGGATACGCGAAACCTGGTGTCATGATTGCACTTGTGGGTGCTTCGGGCGCAGGCAAGTCGACTTTGCTCAACACCCTTTCGCAGCGACAAACAATGGGTGTGGTTTCCGGAGAGTTCCTCGTCGATGGAAAGGATCTTGGTAAATCCTTCCAGCGAGGTACTGGATTTTGCGAGCAAATGGATCTTCACGACGGCACAGCTACAATCCGCGAGGCTCTTGAGTTCTCTGCCCTCTTGAGACAGGACAAGAAGACACCCAAGCAAGAGAAGCTCGATTATGTTAACAAGATTATCGACCTCCTTGAGCTTCAGGATATCCAAGATGCGCTAGTCTCGAGCCTAGGTGTCGAACAGAAGAAGCGTCTCACCATTGGTGTGGAGCTGGCAGCCAAACCTTCGCTCTTACTTTTCCTGGATGAACCTACCAGTGGACTCGACAGCAACTCTTCATACTCTATTGTTCAATTTTTGAAGAAGCTTGCACAAGCAGGTCAGGCCATCGTGTGCACTATCCACCAGCCCAGCAGTGTGCTGATCCAGCAATTCGACATGATTCTCGCCCTCAACCCTGGCGGCAACACGTTCTACTTTGGCCCTGTAGGCGAAAACGGCAAGGACGTCATCAAGTACTTTGGTGACCGCGGCGTGCAGTGTCCTCCTAATAAAAACGTAGCTGAATTCATACTCGAGACCGCGGCCAAACCCGTCAAACGCAAAGACGGCAGCAAGATTGACTGGAACGAGGAATGGCTCAAATCCGACAACAACACACAGCTGGTTGAGGAGATTGAGCGTATCAAGAGTTCGCGTAGCAAAATCGTATCTGAGACTCACAAAGTAGGCGAAGGCGAAGAAGATTCTGAATTCGCCGCTTCAACATGGCAACAGACAACGCTTTTAACCAAGCGCACATTTGTGCAATACTGGCGTGATCCGTCGTATCTCTACGGCAAACTCTTCGTCGCCTTCATCATTGGCATCTTCAACGGCTTCACCTTCTGGCAACTCGGCAACAGCGTCGGCGACCTGCAAAACCGCATGTTCACTGCCTTCCTCATCATCCTCATCCCTCCAACCATTGTCAACGCCGTCGTACCCAAATTCTACTCTAACATGGCTCTCTGGCAAGCCCGCGAGCTACCATCCCGCATCTACGGCTGGGTCGCCTTCACTACGGCGCAAGTCGTTGCCGAGATCCCCATGGCCATTGTCTCCAGCGTCATCTACTTCCTCGTCTGGTACTTCCCTAGCGGGCTACCCACTGACAGCTCAACCTCGGGCTACGTCTTCCTCATGACGATGCTCTTCTTCCTCTTCATTTCCTCTTGGGGCCAATGGATCTGCGCCTTTGCGCCTTCCTTCACCGTCATATCCAACGTCCTGCCCTTCTTCTTCGTCATGTTCGGCCTCTTCAACGGCGTCGTCCGCCCTTACTCCATGATGCCCGTCTTCTGGAGGTACTGGATGTACTACGTCAATCCCTCTACCTACTGGGTCGCCGGCGTCCTAGCAGCTACGCTCAACCGCGTCCCCGTCCGCTGCCTCGACACCGAAACCGCAGTCTTTAACCCTCCACCGGGTTCTACGTGTGCACAGTATGCAGGCGCTTTTGCCGACTCGGCGCCTGGCTACTTGCTTAATCCCCAGGCCACAGATGCTTGCCAGTATTGTCCGTATAGCGTCGGCAACGACTATCTGGCATCGCTGAACATCGAGGCCGGCGACAAGTGGCGCGATTTTGGCATCTTTCTCGTCTTTTGCATAAGTAATTGGGCCTTGGTGTATTTCTTTGTCTGGAGCGTCAGGATTAAAGGGTGGAGCTTTGGCCTGGGCAGATTGTTTGGCGCGCTGGGCAAGGCCGTCAAGAAGGTTACTTGAAACAAGGCGTGAGCACAATAAGTTTTTTTTTCGTTTCTTCTTCGCCTCATGTGTAGGTGAAGGAAACAGATGTGTAGCTCGTCGTGCTTAGTTTAGCATGAGAAGTATTTAATGGTTATTTTGTTTGAAAAGTATATGTTATTCTTCATCAGTGACTACCTTATCGCTTTTGGTTTTCTAATATCTTTGCTTCTGTGAAGAAAGGTGTCAAGGGATAGCATCTTAGGTGCTCACGTGCTGAAGAGTCGAATATAGGTAAATCGTAAATTTGCTCTCTATGTCACGACGTAGCGCGAGCCCATCGTCTTCCAATCGTCATCAAGTCATGTCAGATGGTATTGTAGTTTGCCTGCCATGTCCCCAGTCCCTTTTCTCCTTGAACGCCATGTAAATGCCGGATGTCGCTTTTTTCTGCGGTGCGAATGCTTCCTTTGAATAGGTCACTTTTTGCTTTCCCTCTATCTAAAACCTCTCCTTCATCCTGCCTGCGACAGTCCGCAGGTTACCATATACCTTGCTGGGGTTCTGTCCCAGGATCAAGCTGACAATGGTCTCGCGGGCAATGTGGATGTTCTTGAAACCGCCGAGGATGTGGATTTTTTGGTCTGCGAGAACGACTAGTGCTTGTTAGAACCTAGAGGGAACTGGAAACAGAGGTGGATACAAACCTCTTGTCCTGCTAGCGTTTTCAATGGCGAATTTCGTCTTGCCGTCCTTGCCGGCAATACGGCCAATTGCTCGGCTGAGATGTTCGCCTGTGAGTGATTTTACGTCCTGAGGTGTCCAGTTAGTAGATGTGATACGGGAACCTAATCGGTGGTATTACCTTGATTTCAAAGGTTTCAATGTATAGATCGTCCAACCTAAGCAGCTAAAAGAACATTAGCTCATCGTCCATGCATACAGAATCGTATAGGCATACCGCAATCGCATCGTCTGTGTCGAAACCCAGGGTAAAGGCCTTAACACTGGAGAGAAAGTCAGCATATATTCGTAATCAATATGCGAAGCATTGCGCGAAGCAGCATGTCGCATGTCGAAATTGGCTTTACACGTACAAGTCTTCTCCCTTCTGGAGTGCACCCGTATCGGTGGTAGCGCTCGAGGTGCGCAGCTCGACACTCTTGCTCTTTATGTTCATGCGGACTTGCAGCTTGAGGTGCTCGACAAGAGGAGGGTAGATCTTGGGCCACGAGTTCTTGAGTGGCGTCATTCTGTGCGGTGGAATGGGCACCTTGCGCTGCTCACGGCGGAAGGCGAGCGGTATCGACTTGGCGGCAGGGAACTTTGGCTTGCCGCTCTCGTCCACCATGGGCATATCATCTGTGGGCGCCTCTGGAGCTGTTTGCGCAGCGTCGACCGGGTCGATGCTCATGGAGATCAGGTCGCCGTCGGACTCGGTGGGCAGTGGGACAGACTCGGCTTCCATAGTGACATTGTCGGCGAACTCGTCAGGGCGGCGCTGCAGGGCGGTGGGGGCTGGCATTTTGCGCTGGTTGGTGTTTTTCCACACGAGATATATGCGAAATGGTCTGTAGTAAGACTGAAAGTTGTCGAGTCGCAGGTGGTGTCGTCGGGCGCGGCCTGTGAAGATGTGGGGCGTGTTCAAGAAATTTGGAGAGGCGACGCTGGTGGGCGGCCGAGAAGAGACTAGCGGCACAATGTCGCTGCCGCCGCCTTCTTTTGCGGGCGAATGCGAGGGCGTCGAATGGAATGACGTGAACAACACCAACCTCTTGGCCCGTCTCTCGCCCTGCCTGCACCGCAATTCCTCCTCCTGCGAACGTCGACCATGTGCCCGCCGCGCTTATCATGAACAAGCATGTGCGAACGCTCGGCTTGCTGTGGCGCCCCGTCCCGGCAACCCCGCCGCCGCTGAGAGAGAGCGTTGCCTTTGCCCGCCCACCCACTTCACATGCTCTCGCCCGCCTGTCCACGGCCCCGAGCCCATGGCTTCACCCAAGCCTGGGCCTGAGCCGGAGTCCGAATCCTATTTTGCTCAAGCCTCGCCCATGTGGTATTCAGCAGAGCGTCACCAGCACCGTCTTCGCAGCATACATCCGTCACGCCTCGTCCAAGACCTCGCGCGCACTGAGCAGAACCAGAAGCAACAACCGCCGCAACAAGAGCTCAGCCACCCGCCCATCCTCCGATAGCAAGCGTGGATCTTCAGGCCAGGCACCGCAGGCCAACCTCTCGCCCCAGCCCAATGCGCCGCCCAAGCCCTCGAAGCCGTCGGCAGACCAGCAAACCGAGACAACAGACTCGCCAAAGCCCCTCCTCGACCGCCTACCCCACCATCTGCCGCACATATACCGCCCCAGCAAAGCTGAACTGCTCGCTGCAGCCTCGGGCTTCTGGTCGAGGATCAAGATTCACTTCAAATGGCTTACCATCCGGAGTACGCGTCCCTTCAATGCTGACGAGATATACGCTCTCTTCTCATGGATCATTGCCGCCCATGTGCTTTGGATTGTCTTAGGAACCACAACCTTTTTCATGCTGACCATCTTTCTCATCAACACGGCCTTTTCTCAGGAGACGGTTGGAAAGTGGATCGGCAATTACCTGACCAAGTCATCGGGCATCAAGGTTGTCTTCGAAACTGCCGTAGTCCCAAAGTGGAGAGATGGTGTCATTTCCTTCCGCAATGTCTTTGTTTCGCGCCGTCCTGGCCAGGGTACAGGCAAGGTCAGCAAAGGTTCCAAGACAGAGATGGCGGCTGCGGCTGCGGCTCGGGCTCAGCATGGAAAGGACACTCAGGGCGGAACTCCGGCCAAGGCAGAACCAGAAGAAGACACAAACTACACACAGTTTGATATTTCTATCGACACAGTCAACATCACCCTGTCCTTCTCCAAGTGGTTCAACGGCAAAGGCCTGTTGGAGGATGTCGAGATCAAAGGGATCCGAGGTGTGGTTGATCGGACTTCAGTGCGTACTATTGAAGGTGTTGACCCGAGGTCCTATAAGCATGAGCACCAGCCTGGAGACTTTGAGCTCGACTCGTTCAAGATGGAAGACCTACTAGTAACTGTATACCAACCAAATGGCTTCCGCCCCTTTTCCGTCAGCATCTTCTCCTGCGATCTTCCTCAGCTCCGAAAGCAATGGCTCTTCTACGATTTCCTTTCCGCCAACATGATGTCTGGTTCTTTCGACAACTCGCTCTTTACTATCCATCCTCGGCAAACACACAACTACACGGGCGCTCAGCTGAGCAGTGGCCGTGCCTCAGAGGACGGCAGCTCCTGGAAGAAGCACAGTCGGATACGCATCGATGGACTCAACATTGACCATCTCAACCGCGGCTACGAGGGCCCGTTTTCCTGGATCTATGAGGGAAACGTCGACATTGTAGCCGACGTCATGTTCCCGAACGACAATGACGACAGCATTGCCAAGGTTATGTCTGATATGTATGACCGCGTCGAAGCCACCGTCACTCAACAGCGCAAGCATCACTTTTCCGACCATGTAGTTCAGGGCTTCGACGAGCATCATCATGACGATAGCAAAGCTGAGCAAGGAGAGGATACGCGTTACATGATTATGGATATGCGTGTCCATCTCAACGATGTCCGTGCTGCTGTCCCCATCTTCACGAGGGACATTTCGTACGTCAATAATGCTCTTGTACGACCGATTGTCGCATACATCAACTCTAGCCGTACATTTATTCCAGTCAACTGCAGAGTTGTCAAGAAAGTCAGCGAGTTCAACGGCAGCTGGACATTGTACGACAGCGGGCTGATGGAGGAGGTATCGAAAGAGGTATGTTGCTATCTACACTCTTTGCTTCACAAACCAATGTGCTAACCGCTCACAGATGTACGATGCCTTTGCTCGCGACGTTCTTGAGGACCGAACCACACGGAAGCGCCGCATAAAGAAGGTAGGTATTTGGACTCTGCAGCTCGCAGCCCAAGCCCTCTTTCTCGGACTTGCCGGAAACATTGCCTAGACATGATGATATACCCCTGGATGAACGCATGATGACGCTTTCGAGATGAAATGAAAGAGAAAAGAAAAAAAGTTAAGTTTTTGTAAAAAGGAAAATGCCTCTCTTCTTTATGTACTATACAATACATATATACACATACAACGTGTGGGTGAAAGTACGGCGTTTTTTTAGGGCGCGCGCAACATGAGTTTTGCTGCGTAGTGGGCAGCTAGTTAGTTTAGCCCCCTTGTTTTGTGTTTGCGTCTAGTATAGTTAGAGACGAACAAACGACATGAATGAATGGAATATGAAGTACTATTCCCTTTTTTCTTAAACACTCTTGAAGAAATTTTGGTTTCATTCATCACTCGTTATTCATCGTTCACAGTTAGTCATCTATCCTCCCAACCACTACAGCCCTGACTTCCTTTCCATCCTGACCCCAGACCCGCTGACAAGGAACCCACTGCATGCCGCCACCGCCATCGCTCAACATACTCTCCATCTGCGCAGAACCCTGAAACCTGCAATTCACATACGCTGTAGCCGCCGTCCACTGCATCTTCTGCAGCACAGGATCCTCCTCATCGTGCAGCTCGAGCGTCACAAAGCGCGAGCGCGTGCCTTGCACCGCCGTCGTAGTCAAATAGCTGCTGGACTGAGCGTGCTGCGTGAACTGTATCTTTTGTGAAGAAGGGAGAGCAAGACCCGTAGCACTCCATTCTACGTCGACGCCGCGGGGCAGGGAGGCTACTTGTGCGACGAAGCACTGTGGGATGATGGCGGTAGCAGCGCTATCGGGCCCAGAGTCCGGGATACCGCTGGTGACAGAGTAATCTGGTATCGAGGTTCTGTAAGTAACATCTTTGAAGGAAAACAGAGAAGAGGTGGTGTTTAATTTATCCCAGGGGTCAATATCGTCATCCTCATCCCAGTTTTCTTCTGTGCATTGCTTGGAAAAGGCTGCTTTGTGGATTTCTCGCCAGAGATGCTGTGCGGTAAGCACATTCTGCGAGATATTTTTGTCGATAGAAGTGCAGGAAGGGATGTAGGCTACGGCTGCAGACCACCATTTTACGTTTTTTGCGCGGCCGATGCGCCAGAGGTGTTGGAGGGAGAGTAGGGCTTGGCCTTTGAAGCCATGGGATGGGTAGGGGTCCATGGAGGCGGGGATGAGGGGGATCTGGCCAGCGATGTAGACGATTTCTGGGCTCGCACTACCACGCTCGCTGTTAGATAGTGGTGGCAGGCGCGTAGATATAGCTTGACTGTATGGTCCAATGTTTGCGGGCGCCCAGTAGCTTCGGCCTTGGACGTGGAGGCCTTGTCGCTGGGATGGCTGGTCACTCTTGTCTAGGACTATGCTTAGCATTACGTGTACGCCTTCTGGCATCACATCTCCAACTGCTATGGTGACTCTGGCAGGCGGGTTTACATGGCTGAAGTACTGGGCATAGACTGGGTTCAGAACAGTAAATTCTGCCATATCACGGAGGAGAAGAGTGCAGTGGTTAACGCTTGCTCTAGTGAGACGGCGTTGCCGGAGGACGTGCTCGAGGCGCAGGAGAAGTCTACGGAGTTGCCGGGACGGAGCACAAGACAAAGGCGTCGCAGGCATATGGCTTGCTAGATTCGAGTACGTAAAGACTGTGTCAGTCTCGCTACACGTGCTCTTAGGGAATCGTACTGTTGGGAGTACAGTATCCTGTGCAGTGCCATCTGTCATGTCAACCGTCTCTTGACTGTCGCTGGTGCTACTCTCTGTGATTTCCAACAGTTTAGCAAACTCAGCGTCAAAAAGCTCAGGCACCCTCAAGGGGGCAGCAGACCCTTCATCTTCCTCAGCCTTCTCCTCGAGCAAACTCGCTTGGACCTTGAGCACCGTCTGCCCGCCCTCGAGCACGGCGGGCGGCCCGCTGTCAACCCTAATCTTCTTTTTCCACAGCGGTCTGGGCCCGTTGAGTGCCAGAGTCTCGAATTCGCCTCCCTCACCCAGGATGGCGCCGTCACCTGCGTCACCGAATCGACTCATTGCTTTGGCCAGCCGTGCTATCGTTACCGGACGGGCGACGTCGAGGCCCAAAAAGCCATCGTCTAAGCCACCGGACGCCGTCTTAATGATGATTGCTTCTTGCCCAACGGCAGACATGTCATGCAAGAGGGACGATTGCGTATATGGCGGTAGTAGCGGATACTGCCACAGATACGATAGCGGCGTGAGCCCCAGCCTAAGCGCCACAGATTCCACACGCGTCCGTTGATATGTGCTGAGGATCGCACCCGTAGACACAGCATTAGCTTCCGGGTGGGCTTGCATGATGGTTGCGAGCAGCGGAATCAAGTCTTCAGTCTCGTCCTGCTCTTGCTCTTGCTTTTGCGGCGAAGGCGCTGCGTAATCCCTGCTCGAGTTCACTGCGGTACCCGTAATCTCCCGCCGGTACAAAGGAAGTCCTAATGCCTGCTCATAGAGGGGGATGACTGAATGGCCGACAGTCTGGTACATGTAACTGTTGGTGTCTTGTTCGTCGCCATTGGCCAAAGGCCCCGGGTGGAGGTTGGCTAATGCGACGATTCTGTGGCCATTGGCCTGGCAGTGAAGGATGGAAAAGAGCGAGTCTTTGCCTCCCGAGATTAATGCGATAACATTCATTGATGACTGCGCCATGGAGCACAGATTCAAGGGTGCTGCAGCAGATTGGCTCGAAAAAGCGACGCTGGGGTTGAGGCGGCCCGATGCATCGAAGTGATGCAGGACCAGAGTGGTACTCGCTAAAATGTCAGCACACGCTAGAAGCATGGTGTCTTCCAAAAGAAGCAAGAACGAGTGCCGACTGCTGACAAGATGCCCAGGGTCAAGCAACCACTGATCAACCCAGCCCCAAGCAAAAGAAGGGAGAGCAACGTCCTCTGCATTACGCGGCTTCACACACACAAGAGTTAGGATGTAAGGCGTACGAGGCACGAAAAAAGCAAAAGAAAGGCTCAAGTGTCGGTGTAACGCATTTTTTGCTATGATAGTTGGACAGTGCCAGCACTCCTAACCTACGATGGGCTACGATAAAACTTTGAATAAAGAGTTCTGCTGAGCCAAGGGGGTACAAGTCAGACGATTACATGTGTGTATGGTGAGAAAGAAGTGAAGATTCCCAGAATGTCAGAGGTGCAGACGGAAGATGCCGCATGCCCAATTACAACGAGTGTAGGAAAAGGTTATGATGAACAGGAGGGCAGCACGGCGATAATGGCCGGTGAGTAGGGTAATGGCCATGTCGTCATGAGGAAAAAAAAAGAACCAAGCAAGCAAAAAATGAATCCCAAATCTATCCGTTCTGCCAGTGGTGCCCAGTCTCCCCGATCCAGAACCCCGAAGAAACGCACAAAAATAAAAAGAAGCCCAACTTGTTTGCGTGAAAAAAGAAGCTAATCTCAGAGTGTGTTGCCACCCAGATCGGACGCGTAGAATACAAGGGGAGAAGAGGAGCGAGGAACTTTTGATGGTCGGTAAAGAGCTTCGACCGCCAATGCGAACCTATGCTGCCTATCTAACAATGATGCCTTTGCGTATCGACGTCAAGGTAGACTGGCAGTCGCCTCGCGCAATGCAAGATGCTTCTGCCGAATGTGGTGAATGTCATGAAGGGTCGTTAAAAAAGTTCAAAGGAGAAAGCAAGGCAAAAAGCAAACTGCCTACTCGTTCCTCTTACGCTTCTTCTGACTGGGTGATGACTCATGCTCGGATCCGTCGGAGCTCGAGGTAGGGATCTCAGCAGCGGCGTTGTAAAGGATTTCACCCATGGTGGAAGGAGCCTGAGCGCCAAAGGCACCAGCTTGGCCGTGCTGCATGTCTGCATGGTGAAAGTCAGAGCCCATGACCTCTAGGCTGACGGCACCAGTGCCGTGAGTGCGCTGGTGCTGAGAGAGGTTGTCGCTTCTTGAGAACTTCTTGCCACAGTCAGTGCACTCAAAGGGCTTGTCGTGAGTATGGAGAGAGCGGTAGTGACGCTTAAGGTGCTCCTGACGGCGGAAGCGGCGCGAGCAGAGAGTGCAGACAAAGGTCTTGGAAGGGTCGTCGGTAAGCGACTGCTTGCGACCACGGCGGCTGGTGGGAGCAACGGGAGTGGAGTTCTCGTCAGAGCTGGAGGCAACGGCGTTGTCGGCTTGACCTGATTCTTGTTGGCTCGAGGCTCCAGACACGGTGTTCTGGACACCAGCCGTCTGTTGCTTACCCTGAAAGTCAGACTCGGTCTCACTGAAGACGGCACGCGCCTTCTTGACAGTTTGCCTCTTGGCGGCGGACATGTTGAAGTCGCTGGTGGCAGGAGTGAGAGGAAGGCCGTGGACAAGCTCCTCCTCAAAGTCGGTGAAGCTCTCGTCGCTGAGGAAATCCTCCTCAGGTGAGAAGGCGCCGAGGTCAGTGCGCTGTCGCTTGTTGCCGAGGAACTGGGCGTTGTCGGTGGAGAAGTTGACAAGGCCGTTGAACTCGTCTTCGCAGTCAAGCTCAAACAGGGGCTCAAAGGTGGGAAGACCGTTGAAGTTGAAGGACTGAACAGACTCGAGGTTATCAACCTTGGCAGCCTCACCCTTGAGAACAACCTTGTGCTCCTCGTCGCCCGGGCAAAGGGTGACATGGGGAGCTCAGATGCAGCCGAGACGGTCAGGTCGCGTGGGTTGCAGAAGTTGTTCTCAGCCTCGGCGACGGAAGCGCGGGGAAGGGGCGATGGGGAAGGTGAGAGAGAAGGGCAAGAAGTGGCAGAGAGAAGGTACGATCCCTGGTTAGCCGATGGGGGCTGAATGTATACTGGTCAGAGTTAGCGATGCCGTCCACACACACAATCACACGCTCATCGGTTTGTCACTTGGAAGAGTCATGCAAACACGCGAGCTCCTTGAGAACCCAGGTGAGAGGCGTAGATTGGACGAGAAATTAAAAACGTACCTGGTGTCATGGGAGGTGTGGTTGAACGCCACTCGAGGCCAGCCGACAGAATCTCAGAAAAGACTTCACCCTCGCAACCTTGCTTGACACCCTCCATACCCTCACCAGGGAACATGTCGTGCAGCGGAGTTGGGAGAACGTCGTAGGACGAAGGGCTGCTGGTGCTGCTGCCACATGATGAGAGAGGGGGAGTGGCAGGAGAGAAGGAGTAGTCGGTGTCAATGGGGTGAAGGTAGGGCGAGTCCTGAGGTTGGATCAAGATGGCCGGCTTCTGGTACATTGGCTGAGGTGAGGCGACTGGAGTCATCATCTGGCTGGCGTAGGCAGTCTGAGGGTAGGACATGTGGGAGTTTGCTGAGGTCGGCCTCTGGTAGTACATGTTTTGTGGCTGGAAGGTTGATTGTCCTGAAGGGTGGGGTGTGAAGTGACCGTGCTGGCGGTTGTTCTCGCCTTGAGGGTCTGGGTTGTAGTAGAAGAAGGGTGATTGCATTGCTTGGGTAGGATGGATAGGGTATGAACCATCCATTGCAGGCGGCGGTGATGTGGAAGAAGAGTGTGGAGTGTGGGTGTGGGTTGTAGTTGGGTCCGATAGTTGAATGGAAAGGTGGTTTGAGGGATTGATGATGTGGTGGTACCGAGTAAAGATGAAGGCGTATTAGGTGTATAGTAGTATTCAAGAGCAGTGTATAAGAGAGTAGTAGTAGGGAGAGGTGGTGGTAGTGGAAGGAATGACTGTGGAACGGATCGTAATAACGAGAACCGTCACTTAATAGATAATAAAGATCAAAGAGTGTGAGGGCACAAAATTATGACCCAAGATGAAATCCTGAACGGAAAGAAACGAGAGGGACGTGGTTGATGAACCTTGGACAAGGGCAGGCCAGTGAAAAAGAGAACTGATGCGCACACGCTCCAGGACGGCTCGCTTTAGTGTGTCGGGGCGCAGCGCGCTCCACATGCCAGCCAGGAATGGGATCCTGCATTAGACCCTAGTCTTGACTCGCGTCAAAAGCAGCGAGAGCATTTATGCATGGGTTTGGGGCCTAAAATTATTCGCCCAATGCATAGCTGCACGGGGCTATAGGCGAAATGAGATGTGCGCGGCGGTGCCGGGACGCTTCCACGTATTGGCTGGAGGCCAGCCTGGGTGCCATGGAGGGAGGGTCGGCCTACGTAGTCGCTGACTGTCTGGCCGCCCACGCCGAATGGCGAAGCCACCGAAGCTGAGAAAAGGCGACGGAGCTTTTTTGCATGCTTGCTACGGGCGAGGTTTTTTTTGGAGGGGTGAGTGAGTGGATGAGTTGAGTGTGTGTGCTGGCTGTGCGGGCTGTTAGTCCATTCTGCTGGACTGCTGAGGTGCGGCGGCGGCGGAAGCTGCGGCGGCAACGGCCCTGAGTGTGACAAGATGCGGGTGCTGATACTGCCGGTGAATGGATGAATGGAGGGTGGTGTGTGTTGGGTGTGGGCAGTGGTGGGTGGGTGGATGGGTGGATGGTCATGGCCGTGTCTACCAACCACTGCCCACACAAGGCAGGCGCAAGCAAGCATACCTTTGCTACTATTCTCTTGCTGCCCTCTCACACAACGTCCAAGTCGCCTTTGCAATTTAGCGCCATGCCAGGTTTCATTCAGCCTATCATGCTAATCTGCCAATCGATAATGATAGCCGGGTGACCCTGTACCCTGTGTTTTGAAACATCCACTCAGCGTCGCGGGTCTTCCGCTGCAGATGACGATGAGAGCTGATGAGGAGGGAAGGATAAGGCCGCTCCTCTTACACCAGTCTCAGTCTGTCACACCAAACAAGGCCGTAGCGCTCGCCGTACCCGCCCGCGGTATGACCGTCGTCGACCACTGCAGAAGCAATGTAACCAACGACGAGGGCCCGCTGGGAGAATGCTGACGAGCACCATGACCGACTACGGAGACGACGGCGGCGGCGGGGAGAACGGGCAGTGGGCGAAAAGGCGGCGAGCATCAGGTTGAGCGCGGAAGTGCGACAGTTTCGCTATGCTTTCCCTACGGCGCAGCCAAGTGTGGTAGCGATGTCTCACGGTGTGGACAGAATGGGCACCAAGAATGCGAGGCCATAGTCATTGAACCGCATTGGGCCCTGTTGGCGAAGGCGAAAGCAGCAGGTGAATCCATGGCTACAGGCACGGCGCGAGCAACCAACGCAAGTGAGAAATGGGCGGCGTGCCGGGCTCAGGCAGGAACGTCAGCCATGATGCAAGACGAGGAATAGCTGTGGGCAGCGGGCAGCTGGCAGCTGGAAGTAGGTTGGCACCACCGCCTCCCAGTGGTCGGAAACACGACGGATAGCCCATGGTGCGACATGATCGAGTGCGGTGAGCTGCACGTCGCCACCACGACCGAGTTTTTTTTTGCCAAAACTCATGGCATTAGGATAGGCGGGATGGACATATAGGTTGCTTTGGGTATTTTGCGGCCTGAATCCATGATGCAACTTTGTTTCAGAGGCTGAATTTGCCACATGGCGGGCGACGGAGCGAGCGAGTAAGAGCATGCGAGTAGCATCTGTGTATGCAGTGTGTTAGAGCAGCAGCAGCAGCCCAGGACCAGTCCACGCGCGATAGATGCTAGGCAAGTAAGTCAGTCAAGTCAGTAAGTAATAGGTCAGCCAGGGCGCCTGTGCCGTGTGGCATCTACTGCTACTACAACAAAGCAACAACAACTGTATCATCGTCAACGGCTGCTGTTGGCTGGTGATGCGGCACGACTCTCTCTCCACTTCCCTAGACCCAGGACATACGCGGGACCCAAACGAGTTGTGCAAGGCCGGGGTGCTCGTACAAATGTCGGCACAAAATAGAACACGAGCTATTGAATGCAGCGGATGCAAAGTTATGAAGCCGCCGGCGAGGGCTAAACAGGGCGAGTGGTTAAAGCGGCGTGCGAGTGCGGAACAAGCGTTGGTCGAGTCGAGCAGGCCCGATCGCATCCATCCGCTAGGCTAGGCCGCGCCTTCCCCCACACTGACTTGCCTGCCTGCACAGAGCTGATTGCTGCAAAGGCGCGTCTACTGCAGGAACCATGCAGGAACAAACGACACCACCAACACCCGGCCTTATCACCAACCCCAGAAACCTCGCGCCTCTCGTGCAGCACACCTGCATACACTTGTTCTGACCGCCAGTTGTGTTCCTCTCTACTCTCTTGCCATGATTGCAGTTGTTTACTGTCGCTCCTTCCTTGTTCGATGCCTTGCTGCCCTTCGTGCGCATCCTGTCTCCACACACGTACACACACCCGATTGCTCCTTCTCCGTCCGTCGTATCCCGTCAGCCACTCACTCGCTGCAATTTCTAGAAGACCACATCAGCGGGGCTCGCGTTACGACTCGACAGGGTCGCCGGGCAGAGACAGCGATTCAAGACGTCGCAGAGGGCTCTGCCGTCGCGCACAAAGGGACCGTGTCGTGATGCAGGTGGGCTACGGTGGGCTGCGGTGGGTGCGGCATGGTCCTGCCACTGCTTCGGCGCCGGGGAAGGAGCCATGGCTTCCATTGCTAGCGTCGGCCCACCTCGCTCTCTGCCTCCGCCCGCCCTCCCATTGGCCGGCTGCCCACTACGCCCTGATCTTCTATGATTCCAGGAGGGTTTCCAGTCTGGCGGGGTCGTGTGGCTTCCTGCCTGCCCATGGTTCGACTATGCCTACTATGCCACATAGTCAGTCGCCCTTTGACTCGCCGCCATGCCCATCGGATGCTTTCCCATGACACCCGCCTTGACCAGAGTCCACTCCTCCTCCACCACCGACTTTTCGCCTCAAATCAAGCCGCCTGTGCCACTCGCCTCTGCTGCCCCGGCCCCAACACCAACGCTATCCTCACTTTGCAACCCTCGCAACCAAACCGCCTAGGCCACTGAGGCAAACCCACGGCCTGACTCTCTAGGCTTGCTATACCGCGTCGCCTCTGACTATTGGGCTTCCTCGCCCGCCATCGCCATCGCCTTTGCCTTCGCCATTGCCATTCGCCTTCGCTACGACGCCCATGGTCAAGCAAGCGCGTAATACACAGCCCAGACGTGAAGCGTCTCTCCCACGTACCCAAACTCGATGCACACCCATCCACCAGGTCCGCCTTCTGGCCTCGTGTGAAACGTGGGTAAAATGATGCCATTGAACCCCAGCACCGCAGTGACAAAACGGTCATGTCATCCCGATGAGGCAGCTGGCAGATCGCAGAGAGTCCACCTGTCCCAGCTGTCGCAGTCTCAAAAAAGCACGGCCGCCCGGGCCCTGCTCTCAAACGAAATTCGCGTTATGCTAAGCCAAGGGTCAAGGGTCGCGCGTGCAATCTCTCTCCCAGGCCCGCCCGGTGCCGTGCAACTGGTCCCTGGCGGTTCAGGCTTCTGGAATGCTTCCCCACATCGCTGCTGCTCGGTGCTCAGTGCTGAATGCATGCAAAACTGCCATGCACTGTCATACTCGCCTTGTTCCAGGAAGACCCTTCTTGCAAACCCGCTGCTCAGGCTTCTCAAAGGCCAGTGTCTGAGACGCAAGACATGACTGACAGACACATCTCGTCTGGGCCACACGGCAAGTGGAACTCGTTCCAAGGGCCCGCGTTCTGGAGCCGTCGTGGCCATTGCCGGTCCGGCCGGGCTTGTCCAAGTACGAACAGGCGGTCGAGGTTTGCATCGCCCGCCGTGGGCTGGATCTTGACCACCTACACGTGGGCATCGACTATCGCCATGGTCGCTCCATGATAAGCCCACGCCGAAACCATTGTCAATCTGGCTTAGTCGTGGCTGGCCCGGATCCGTCATGCCCGCGTAAGCTACTGCTCTAAACTCTCCCATGGCGTACCGTACTATGCCAATCGTTGGTCAAGCTGCCAAATCGTGTCTTGGCCGGCAATCGAAATCTCTGCCAGCCCTCCGCTCGACCATGATTCGACGCGCCGACTCGTAAACGACACAGGCCCTCAACAAACGCGTCGGTGACAGATGCAAACCTGCTCCTCGCACACGCCCCCCTCTTCACTGCCATCCAAGGGTCTTTGCAACGCTGCGGGCCAAACCGTCCGTGGACGGCTAGCAACTGTGCTTTCTCAAATGGTAACGTGTGATAAGATGCCGATCCCAGGTGCAGATCTTGGGCAGATGAGCATAGCATGTTCGACGATCACAATTGAACTTTACGCTTACAGACAACAGGTGCAACCATTGCTCTGCTAATCCGGCAACTCATGGCGTATGTGGATGAGCATGGTAGATCTACCTACCCACCATACATACCATGTATGGTACATGGCGTTCTGGACGACGGCACAAAAGTGACGTCGTGCCTTGACGTAAAATAGTCGTGATTTCAAATTCAAGGCAGCCTGTAGCCGATACGCGTGCATCCTAGAATCGTCATTGCCATGATTCTCCCGTCACATTTCCGTACGTATGGATATCATCAAGAGATGATAACAAAAGGTCTGGATTTTGCTTTACGAGTACATCACGGTACCATGTACGGGCCCAGAGCGATTAGATACTGCCGTCGGTCGGGACAAGCTCGATCAAATTTCGAGTCGGTGAGCACCGTACGGCATAACACCGCAAAGTGCCTCCACGGACCTGGCCCGTGAAGCTCTGACGGCCGAGCAGGTCTGGAAGAACAGGCCGCGGCTCATCTGCCGAGATGCAGGGCCGAAGTATCGTACTACGTATACTTAAACATGCAGCTATGCATGACCCAAGAACAATATTCCATCGTGCGATTCAAAATAAAAAGCAACACGTGAAGCATGAATTTGCCCACTGCAAATACGAGGGGCTGCTCCGGTGCGCACGTGTGATGGTGGGGCATTCAGACCTTGTCCCTCATTCTCATCATCCTCATCATCCTCGCTGAAACAAGCGACATTGCAAGAAAAAAGGCCCGGTCGTCTGAAGCACCAGTAACAACAGGTCGGGTGCGAGGCTGCCATGACTTCCTGGCACCCACGTCGTTTCACAGGCCTGCATGTCTCCATCTCAAATCTGCGAAACATATAGGTGTCATCCAACGGTCGCGTCTAGCTTCCATACAGACACAGATTTAGATATACACTCGCCAGAGCTGCAACAGTCGCGTCGCGATTCCTGACAAAACCGGTGCCAAGGGTTGGCGAGAACAGGCCTCAGAAGGTGGTGATGAGTTGTAATCAGTCGCAGCCAGATGGCCACGTCTTACTCTTCCTATCTTGTTATGAAATATCATCAGCGGCCATGAAAGAAAAGAAGAAGAAGAAAGCAGCTGCCCAACGAGACGAAAAATTTTGATGTTCTCTCGTTTCGCCGGGATTTACCCGATGTTCACGTGATGTATCGGGGAAACCCATCCTCCGGCGCTAGCTGAGACACGCCATAAAAGCTTTGCGATTCTGCGCACTGCTTTTGCTCGTTATGCGGCGCAGGTTGATAGTCCGTTTCCCCGGTTGCACGAGGGCCAAATTCAAATCAATGGCCCTTCTTGTGTCGTTGACCTGCCAGAGAAAACATATTGCACAATCTATCGTATATACACTTTGTGACTACGCCTGGTTTTACACTTTAGTGGCGTTGTCACTGGAAAAGGATAGAACATACTTTTGTGTCGTGAGACGACGGCTTTTTTTTTGGCTTATTGGCTGTTATTGGATGGATGCCATCGATGATTTTGTGTGAAACGAAGAGAATCACAATTCAAACCACATGCGCATAACCATGCTGTGTCTTGAATTGTTGTCGACGACCCATGATCGATCGATCGAAACCGTCGAAATTACTCTTTTTTATGTCTCGTCGCCTAGAAATTGTTGATGACTGGCTGCATGCATGCCTGCCTGCCTGCCCTTGGCCCTCAGCCGCCTCGTCAAGGTTTCTCCCTTGCTGCGTTTGTTTCACTCAAGTGGCCAAATCACGTGCGCAATTAAAACAACAACATGCACTCTCACAGGGCAAGCACATAGCCTTGCCTCATCATGCGTACATACTGACGTACTTTTTTGGGCGGGTGGATAAGCCCTTCCATCTTATTACCATTATGCCGTCTACTATGACCTATGCCTCCCCCCACTCCTTGTTGCTCAGCGTACCAGCAATCACGCATTAACACACAAACGCACACACATACACTCGGGATGAACTAATTTTTTTTGTGGTCGACGGACGGACAGGTAGACCAGACGAGACGTCGTCGCTTTACATTACATTGCGCATTGTGATGGTCCTGTCTTATTTCTATTTTTCTCTCTCTTTCTCAACAAACTCTCGACGCGTGTTTCACGTTTCAAAGGTAAATGCGTGTTAGAACGCTACAGTGTATTATATACCCTTTCTTATTCCTATTTTTATTTTCGTACCTGTGTCCAACTAGCTAAAACGACATTTGGGGCGAAACTTACATGATGATGAGGGAAGGGGTAAGAAAAATCTAAATTAAGGCGAAGCAGATTTGTTGGCTTCATGCGTTATTTTGGTGGGTTTGAGCTGGTGCAAAGGACAGGATTCTTACTTTTGTTTTCTAATAGGTGTGACGGCTGGATGCTTGTTCAGATGTACCAGATATGACTTTTTTTTAAAGGCGTAAGACTAGTGGTAGATGGTATGAATTTTAATCGGTAGCTATTATCCAAACACACTTTCTTAGTTTGCATCGAGGTTGTTGATGATTTGTGATTGTGTGAAAATAGTGTATAGATATTTCACGCAAATCGGCTGTGTCTAGATCGAATAGTCTGGGTCTGGATCTACAGATGGGACGATGCCATGACGGTTAAAGGGATAGATATCATGTGCGTACAGGTGCGTAGTGTGGCAAAAATACTGCATAAGCGCATCTCCGCATCATCTCGCATACAGTCTAATATCTGTATGCACAGATCGTCAGGAACAGCTAGGAAAACAAGCGAATATGTCTAGTATGTCATTCCCGCTCTGGTGGCGAGTATCGTGAGTATTGTAGCAGCACCGAGAACTGGATGTGCACGTGACCTACGGCTCGGAAGCCACAAAAAACAACAACAGCAAAAACATACGACAGCGGAGATTCGCCAGTGGTCACCCACCTGACTACTAACCCGCCGGTCGAAGGATTGACGTATGGAAATCAGACGGGATCCAGTCGTTTACTTCGCCTATGGCCGTATGTATTGGAATGTTGAAAATTGCCGTTAAAAGTATTCAGTCATTTCAAAAAAAGAAAAAACTACCGGAGACAAGTTCACCCAACTTTTTTGTCTCCCTGCAACCATCATGCAAGCAGAAGAGAATCACAAAGACACGATGAACATCTTGTGGTAAGAACATGAAAATTGCAAGGCATTGTTGCAGTTCAATCATCTGTCGTCTGCTTGGAATCTGATGTCACCTGCATACGCGTCCCTAGCGCGATAGTACATGTTCCTGGCCAGCTCTCCCGCACCGCATTGACCACGATGACGATTACATCATGTGATAAGGACAGTGAACCCTTCCCCCGCTGTCGCACGTCTCACCTTTTCCCCTGTGTTCAACTATAGGCCCCAGAGAGAGAGAGAGAGAGAGATAAAGAGAGAATGCCACCCAAACGACGTGCAGCAGCTATCGATCTCACAGGAGACGACGCGCCATCGCAATCAAGACGCGCACCCAAGCAGCCTCGTACATCGCGCGATAGTGCCCAACGCGCAACCGGCTCGTCGCAAGATGACGCTATTTTTGTTGATGAAGACGAAGATGACGAAGAAGATGCTTCACAGGAGGCGCCCGATGCTACCCAGGGCTACAGCCAGCAGCACTACAACTACCTTTTATATGGTTCTCTAGATGACAAAATTGTGGGCGTACGATACTACAATGGATATGCCACGGAAGGAGAAACAGTAGTTCTGAGGCGACAGCCAGACAACCAATACGACTCCAATGCCATTCGTGTTGATAACGTCCAAGGAGAGCAAATTGGCCATATTCCGAGAACATTGGCAGCTAAACTAGCGAAATACATGGACGACCGCAGCCTTATGGTTGAAGGCCAGATCACGGGTGAAAAAGGGTTTTACGATTGTCCAATTGAGCTCCACCTTTACGGAACAGACGATCCGTTAATGCGCCAGGACCTCGTAGCGAGAATGAAAAAGGACAGACTGCCTGTGGGACAAGCCAGTGAGCGGCAGCGTCGGGAAGCGGCAGCTAGGAAGGAACAGGAGCACCGCGCCAAAGCGGCTGGCAAGAAAGGGAAAAAGGGAGTTCAACCTATTCAAGATACAGAAAATAGCATGGCGGAGTATGCTGCGAGCTTATCGCAAGGTGATCCTTCCATGACCGGGCCTAGCTTGGAGGACATTATTAGTGGCAGTGAGCGATTCAACCCCAGAAATATGGACGAAATAATCGAGGAGTTTGGAGTCAAAGAGGAAGATCTCGCTGCGATGCCTCAAGCACCTCAGCCTGAGGCTCTTCTTACCAAACTGCACCCTTTCCAGTTGCAGGGCTTGCAATGGATGCTCGACAAGGAAAGTCCCAAGCTTCCATCACCGGGCACCCAGGATGTTGTCCAATTATGGCGGCCGCATACTCATGTGAAGGATGTGTACACCAATGTAGCCACGAGCTTCTCAACCAAGAATCCAGCCCTGGCTTCTGGTGGCATACTTGCTGATGACATGGGCTTGGGAAAGACCATTCAGACCATCTCCCTCATTGTTGCCGATCGAGCGCTCGGTCGTGGAGCCAAAGACGCATCTGGCGCTACTCTGATACTTGCGCCGGTCTCCGTCATGAGCAACTGGAGCACACAGATGAAAAACCACGTCAAGCCAGAACACGCACTCCGTATCATGTTTTGGCACGGGCAGAGGAAGGAGCCAATCACGCCTCAAACCATCAACAACTATGATGTTGTCATCAGTACCTACGAGTCTATATCTTCTGATTGGTATAGCCAAAAGAGCACTTCCTTGCCGCGGAAATCAGGCCCTTTCTCCGTAAAGTGGCGTCGAGTAATCTTGGACGAAGGTCACAACATACGTAACCCCAAGGCGAAAAAGACTATTGCCATTTCGAGCCTGATGGCTCAGTCGCGGTGGACACTCACCGGCACGCCAATCATCAACAATCTCAAAGACTTGTACAGCCAGGTCCGCTTCCTGCGACTTTCAGGTGGTCTCGACGCTTTCGAGGTGTTTCACAGCGCCATTATGCGTCCAGTCATGCAGGGTGATGCCAGAGGTCAAAAGTCTCTTCAAATGCTCATGTCAGGCATTTGTCTACGTCGTAAGAAGGAGATGAAGTTCATTGACTTGCGACTACCACAACTCTACGAGTATGTCCACAAGGTAAAACTGCACGCGCATGAGCAAGAAAAGTACAATGTTTTGGAAGCCGAGGCCAAGGGCCAGCTCGACGAATATAGGAAGAGCATTGGCAAGAAAAATGCCGCGTCAACTTACCGACATCTGCTAGAAGTGCTACTTCGGATGCGCCAAGTGTGCAACCACTGGCAACTTGTTGGTGAGGAGCGCCTCAACTCCATCATCGAGCAGTTGCAAGAAGACGGCGCTGTCGATCTCACAGAGGAGAACAAGATTGCATTGCAAAAGATGCTCCAGCTCTCCATCGACAGCCAGGAAGACTGTCCCATCTGCCTCGACATGTACAAAGAGCCTATCATCACTAGATGTGCCCACATCTTCTGTACCGCCTGCATCGAGCGCGTCATAGAAACGCAGCACAAATGTCCCATGTGCCGCGCCGAGCTCGAAAGCCTCGAGACGACGACTGTCAAGCCCGCCAAACAAAAACCCGCCGCGCCCCCCGTTCCGCTAACTCAGGAGCAAATCGCCGATAAAACATCCCTAGAGAAAAATACAAGCACAAAAGTTGAAGCCCTCTTTGACATTCTCAAAGCATCCGCTCAAGACCCCACCAACAAGACTATCGTCTTCAGCCAATGGACATCCTTCCTCGACCTGCTCGAGCCCCATCTTGCAGCTCACGGCTTCAAATATGTCCGCATAGACGGCAGCATGTCGACTGCACGCCGCGACACGGCACTTGAAGCGTTAGACTCGGACCCAGAAACGACCGTCATGCTCGCCTCACTCGCCGTCTGCAGTGTAGGACTCAACCTCGTAGCCGCCAACCAAGTCATCATGGCTGATTCGTGGTGGGCACCCGCCATTGAGGACCAGGCTGTTGACCGTGTGCACCGACTAGGCCAGAAGCGCGAGACTAAAGTGTTTAGGCTGGTGGTTGAGGGCAGTGTCGAGGAGCGGGTGCTGGGGATCCAGGAGGAGAAGAGGCGTTTGATGGGCTTGGCATTTGCGGAGAAGGAGGGAGGAAAGCAAAGGAAGAGGGCGGGTGCGGCTTTGGGCGATCTGATGAGATTACTGGGGACGCAGCAGCAGAGTCAGGCCTAGGCAGAGGCTCAGGCTACCTAGGAGGAGTAGTGGAAAGTGTACGATTCTTTTTCTCTCTCTTTTTCCAGGCAGGTGTAGAGTCTAGTGTAGTATTATATCCGTGTATAGTATTCAGTATGATATACCTTTTTCACACGACTTGTTTATGAAATTTCTTACTCTTGAACAATCAAACACCTGTTTTTAAGCCTCACTCGAACCAAATTTTATTTCTTTTGGGTATTCCACTTTCCACCACATATGTAGAATATTCGTTCTGCCCACTTTCCCCCTTCCCCTCTCACATCACCCAACTTATAGGAACAGACCTCTGACCTATAGGCCTCAACTGACACTGCCAAAAAACAAATTAGTCAAATTCTATCTTTGATTATTGCAAAAACCAACAACAAAGCAACAACGACAACAACTGATATTCGTGCCATTCCCCAGTCTCTCTCTCTCCCTTCGGCGCCCCCCCCTCTTTCTCACCCTCAAAACTGGACAAAAAGCGGAGGAAACAAAAAAAGAAGGAACTGCACAATCGGGGGGATGGAGCCTAAAAACGCTCTTCCCATTTTGGCCAGGCGCACGCTACCAGACTCGGGTGCGGCTTCGTAGTAGCCGATGACGACGCTGCCGACGAGCCAGACCCACAGCAGGAGCATGATCATGCCGTACCATGAGGCGTGCAGGCCGTACGGGTTCGTGGCCCATTGTTCCCACAGGCACGCGAGCTGGTACCGGATTATGCTGAGGATCGAGACGCCGTCGTACAGACCGAGGTGTAAGAGGCGGTATTTGGAGAGCTGGTGGGGAGAGAGGAGGAGGGTTGGGTTAGCGGTGTGGTCTTTGTTTCAATCTTTCTTTTCTCCTTCTGATGTTCTATAGTGATTTGCGAGGGGGAGGGAGGAAGGGGGAATTACTGTGCTCCGATGGGGCTCGTCAAGTGAATCATATTCAGCGGCTTGGGCGGCTTCTTCGGCTTTTTCGCGCGCTTCGGCAAGCAAGTCTTCGATGTCGAGGACGAGGTACTGGACGAGAATGTAGCGTTGTTTTTTAAGCAGCTCGGCTTGGACATGCTTTTCCGAGGTGAGTTTTTCGATTAGAGCGTCTTTGGCGGCGAGGTCGTCGGTGATGGACATTGGTGGAAGTGATGGAGTGACTTGTAGTGCGAAGGGGCGGAGAGATATGGGAGAGGAAGGGCGGTGGGAAAGGTATGGTCTTGCTGTTGTTGGAGACCAGTAAATTGGGTGTTGCGAATTGTTGTGTTGTGTTGTGGTGGAAGGAACAGAGGTTGTTTGGGGCCAAGGGAGGTGCATGACAGGTAGTGAGATGAACAGGAGTTACGATTGCTGCTCAGAACAATGATTCTCACGAGGAAGATATCGAAATTGTAATAAAAAAATGTAATGCTTCAAGGTTCGTTGGAGAAACGACTGAAAGATGTGCTCCACTGTTGCATCCTGGGTAAAAGCACCTGGACATTGGCATCACCTTGGATGTCACGCTTGCACCCCTGTCCGAGATGAGCGCGGTGAAACTGATAACTATGTACATGACGCAAGATTTCTTAGTATTGTTTGTCGCATACTCTCTGGAATAGCATTTGGAGAACACAAAGGGCTAATGCGCGAGGGGTGTCCTAGTCAAAGGCACCAATTTGCGCCACCTATTGTTCCTGCATGTATGATGGCCCAACCTGTGTGCTCACAGGCCAAGAACATGCAATTGGCGTCTGGTGCTTGGGCAAAACAGATTGCTATTGTTCTGACAGAGATGTAGAAAAGAGCGTGATTTCTGCCAAGCGGCGGAGTTGAGGTGGCTCGACTGGACCCCACCATGGCTTTCTTCAACCTCATTCGCGCCTGGCTTAGGGCCATCACCCTGTCGCCATATCGCCTACTCTGCGCATTGCTCCCCGAACGCCCCTTTTTTGACGACTTGGATGCGCTTGGCGGAGACGACAGAATGCCTAAATTCTACCACGACGACGAGGCATGGGCGGACGTCGAGCCACTCCCGCAGGATGACGGCGGCCTGCACCCGCTCGCTGCCATTGCCTATAGCGATGAATACAGCGAGGCCATGGGCTACCTGCGCGCCATCATGGCTAAGAACGAATTCAGTGAAAGAGTCCTCGGCCTCACTGAGCACATCATCAGCATGAACCCCGCACACTACACGGTCTGGTGAGTCCACACGCGTCGTCCCGTGGCCGAGTCTCGCAGTAGAGGCTAGCATACAGCTTGCGTGCTTACAACCTCCACAACAGCTACTGACGGTCCACAGGCTCTATCGCGCCAAAACACTCTCCGAGATTGGCCGCTCCCTGCAGGACGAAATCGCATGGCTCAATCCAACTGCGCTCAAGCACCTCAAGAACTACCAGATTTGGCATCACCGCCAGACCATCATTGACCAGCTTGGCTCACCAGAGGGAGAACCCGAGTTCATAAACTCCATGCTCGAACTCGACTCGAAGAACTACCACGTGTGGAGCTATAGGCAATGGTTGGTCAAGCGCTTCGACCTGTTCGACAAGCCAGAAGAGCTGGAATGGACGCAGAGCATGATTGAGCAAGATGTGCGGAACAACTCGGCGTGGAATCACCGCTACTACCTGGTTGTCGGCGGCCGCGAAGGGAATCCCAGTGCAGATATTGTAGATCGCGAGATAGAGTAGGTTCTTACCTACTGTTGCGTTGAACAGACTGCTAACCCGACTAGGTACACAAAAGCTGCTATCCGCAAGGCGCCTCAGAACCAGAGCCCATGGAACTACATCCTGGGCATCCTCCGTGCGGCCGGACTTCCCAAATCCACCCTCAAAGACTTTGCTGGCGAGTTTGCGGACATCCAGAAACCCGACGATGTTCACTCAAGCCATGCTCTTGATCTCCTGGCCGACATCTATGCCGAACAAGAAGACGGCGGGAGGAGAGCCGAGCAGGCGTTGGATCTTTTGGCGACCAAATATGACCCGATCCGTGCAAGTTATTGGAACTTCAGAAAGGGTCAGCTTCAACAGCCCAAGGTTGCTGTGTAGATCAAGTGCGGAGTAAGAGGTCCAGAAGCACAAATCGCACTAAGCCTTGTTTCGACCACTGGGGATCTGCATCATATGCTCCCATAACCAGGTGCGATGATATTTCGGAATTGCTTGTGGAAATCGCCAATGGGTTATCGAACAGTTTTCGGATCATGACATAAAGCTTGGACGCGTCTTCCACTCGGGCACTCTAGTTTTCCTTTCCGTCGGGGATCTCCCCTCTCGATCCCGTAACCTCTCCGGAGCCAACACCATCCCCGCCGTTACGCCGAGCTGTCATCGGATTAGGACTCGTTGGATGAACTCCCCTGCACAAAAGACTGACGCACGATCTGTGATAGGCAAGTTGGCGCAAACTGTAACGCCATCCTAGGCGGCGTTGCCTGGCAGAACGTATTCCGCCGCTGATAACCGCATCGGGAAATCTGAACCAGGGACTAGATTTTTGAGCACCGGTCTCATGCTTGTGTCATTCTGCGGTACCTACATGGTCGCTTGTCCCTTATCGAGTATCTATAGGGTAATATCTGTCAATTATAGGGTAATCGATACTATGTGTCTTGGTGACGGTGCGCAAGGTACCCCACTACCCGTATGTACCACAAGTCTGGGGTTGCGGGTGCGTGCGGAGCGATAAGAAGAATTTGGTAGAGATAAAAGATCTCATGCCTTTGTCTTCAAGTTGATATCTATCAGACAAAATTTTAAGCTCGAGGTCTCATACTCTTCACTTGGCTTTCCCATTACACGTGCTCTTAATACCCTTCTGTGATACCCAACTTGTTTGTCAATCTACTTCAACCATGGCCGTCAAGGAGTACTACGCCGAGGAGCACTCAGAGCAGAACCCTTGGGTTCAGACTCCGTTGAGGGAGTCGTATGCGCTTTCTGAAGCAGCGGGATGGTACGGTCACACTTCTCCTGTCACTCAAACTCCCCTCTGTCCTTTATCCTTTTGTTTCCTTTGACGCCCCTTTGAAGAAAAGAGATTTCTAAATCGCAGAAGCAGAGTCTTCCTCAAGCTGGAGAACCTCCAGCCTTCTGGATCATTCAAGTCACGGTAAGTTGTCAGCTGCAGATACAGAAGGTCATCACTTTACTCATGCAACAACAGAGGTATCGGCAACTACATCCTCCGCCGTCTCGAAGAGCTTCCAAAAGGATCCCGCCCTCATATATTTGCATCGAGTGGTGGCAACGCTGGTCTCGCTGCTGTCCACTCAGCCCGCGCTCTCAACCTTGATTGCACTGTCGTCGTACCAACAGCCACTGCACCCTTGATGGTAGCTAAGCTCAGGGCTGCCGGTGCATACGATGTTATCCAACATGGTGCTGCATGGAAAGACGCCGATGCATACCTGAAGGAGCATGTCATGCCCTACGTACGTTGTCTCATTTGATCACATGTTGGCTTCCCAAAAGACTAACAGTCCAAATAGGCAAAAACACAAACCATCTACTGCCCACCCTTTGACCACCCCGATATCTGGCAAGGAAACAGCACTTGCATGACTGAGATCGCAGCTCAGATGCCTGGCGGCGAAGAACCCGACGTCATAATTTGCTCTGTTGGCGGCGGTGGCCTCATTAACGGCATCTGTCAAGCCATGGACTCACTCAACATAACCAAGCCCACTATCCTCGCAATGGAGACTGCCGGAGCCGAGAGCTTGCACGCAGCGCTCGAAGCAAAGGAAGTCATCACCCTCCCCAAGATCACATCTCAAGCGACCAGTCTCGGCTGCGCTCGCGTCACAGACGCAACCTTCAAGTACGCCCAGCGTGGCAACGTCCGCAGCGTTGTGCTTCCAGACGCTGAAGCCGCAATGGGCTGCTGGCGCCTTGCCGATGACGAGCGCATCATGGTTGAGCTCGCTTGTGGCATCAACGTCGCTCTTTGCTACGATGGCCGCCTCGAGAAGGCGCTTGGTCGCCCTGTCCGCCCAGAAGACAAGGTAGTCATTGTCCTCTGCGGTGGCAGCAACGTCACCAGCAAGATGTTGTGTGACTGGCGCAATGAGTATGCGTATATTGAGGAGGAGAGTGAGGCGAGGCGCCGCCGCCAGAGCGACTCTGCGATTGGTAGTGAGGTCAACAGCGAGACGAACAGTGTCAAGGACTTGGACCTGTCAAAGACGACTGTCCCGAGTGAGCTGAGCAAGCCATTTGTCATCGAGGGGATTGAAGTGAGCTGTGTTGAGTGCACTTAAGAAGATGAGGCTCGTGTGCTGAACCCGCCTTTTTTCTTCTTCTTTTCTTTGTCTATAGAGCTCTCGATTGGCGTTTTATTTTTATTAGCGTTTAGAAACTTAAAGTTGGTACTGCATAATCAGATTCATCTACGATTTTTTCCATCTCCTATAAAGTTCGCGTCCGATCTTATCGTGGAAAACTAGTCAGTGTTCCTTTTTGAAGAACCTGTTACATCTTACCACTGTATAGCTATCTCTGTGGCGCTATGCAAGAAGATTAATGCCTGGTGTTTCAGTATGCCCATGTATTGGATGTGATAGATATTGGTTCGAACCGCGTGGTCGTTGTGGAAAGCGTACACATCTCTCTCTCTCTGTGTGTATATTAAGCTGAGCCCAACGAGTCTTGATTAACTTAGCTGGGTAGTCAGGTATTGCTTAGTCGAGCAAAAACCTCTCTCATATTTTTGCTCAAAGAACGGATTTGTCACAAGCAGATGCACAATAGTACTTGGTTATGGTGTGTTCATCTCATTTCCATTAGCAGTGCTAACAAATCCAAGGCATGTGTCTACTTCACACGTCCATTCTAAGCATCTATAGCGTCTGTTCTCGTGTAGACTATCGAGTTTTAATTTACATCTTTTCTATTCAAAATGGAAAAGAAAAATAGCAGGACTTTGAAAATACACGCTCCAGCCACAGAGGAAACACCCAACAAAATATTTTTACTGCTCCTATCCCTTGACTCGATCTACCGCTACAACCGCACCTGGAACTTCGGGTTTGTCCTAATTTTCTCACCATGGTATCTAAGAAGCACCGGTACAGGAATAAAAGCAAGGCCCAGGAAGCCAAGGAGTGAGTTTCCCCAGCCAAGGCCCAGCGTCTTGAACATGGGCAGCCCAGCTAATGGCAAAACGCCACCAAAAATGGATCGGAGAATAGTGTTTGCCGCCATTGACGAAGCAGCATGAATAGTGAAGGCATCGACCAGGTACGTTTGTACAGTCATAAGACAAATTAGATTGCCAAAACCAACAAGCGACATGGATATGATAGGTACAATCCAATGCACCTTGTGCTGGGTCGTCCAGCCGTAGATGAAGACGCCGACAGGAAGGCCAATGGCACCAGGCACCGTGAGTTGGATAGGAAGGCGGTGTTCGGGTTTCAAGTTGCCCTTTTTTTGGTGCTTGACAACGAGTCTATCGGAATAGATACCCAGAATCACTAGGCCTAGTAACATGCCTATACCGATGCCGAGGTACGATAGTCCGACTGAGCCTGAGGAGAAATGGTACTGGCCTTCGAAGACAAAGGTAATGGTCGTGAAGAAGAGATAGAGGATACCGTAGTTTAACGAGGTATACAAACACATAACAAAGACAATAGGCGAGAAGAAGAGCATCTTTATAGGCCGTACAATGGCCTGAGTGAAAACTTTCTTCGGTGGTAGGTCTTGTGCGAGTTTGGAGCGGAGATTGGTATTTCCAGTCGACTTGATCAGGGCCTTTGTTTTGCGCTCCAGAATTACCGGTTGATATGTTTCCTGGCCCACGAACAGGAACGTGATACTGGCAACGCCACTGGCGATGGCCAAGATCCAGTATACCCAGCGCCAGACAAGATTCTCAACCAAGTATCCTCCTCCAATAGGTCCAATTACAGGTCCGACTAGGGCGCCCATAGCCCAGACCGCCATTGCTCCTGCGCGTTCCTCTACAGGAAACATGTCCGCTACAGAACCGCCACCTAAAGTCAAAGGCGTAGAGCCTGCACAGCCAGCCAGGAAACGGAAAGCGATGAGCATGCCCATGGAGTCCGAGACGGCGCATGCAATGTTGAAAATGATGAAGAGTAGATTTCCAGCGTTATACAGAATCCTGCGGCCGTAGAGTTCAGACAGGGGCGCGACGAGCATGGGACCAAAGGCGAAGCCCAGAACGTAGACTGAAACAACAAAGGCTGCGATCAGATTGGATGATTCGTGAAAGGCACGCATCACTTGCGGTACGCCTGGCGCAAAGAAGGATGAACCGGCTGGACTGATGATTGTCAGGACACTGAGGTTGGCAAGCAGCATCCATTTCTTCTTCGCGGGCCAATTGAGAGGGTTCGTGGGATCATCAGGCCCATCCCAATCTACAATATCAGTATCGGATTGTCGGCCTTCTTCGGCTTGGCTCGAGTTGGACAGTGTTCGCTCGCTTGGGTGTGTTGAATTAGTTGACGATTCCGGGCTTTTGATTGCCTTTTCTGGGTCTCGAGAGGATGCATCCTCTGCAATTATTGTGTCTACATCCTGACCTTGTTCATATATTTCCTTTTCCTCTCTCCTCGAGTGGTTCTCGGTATTTTGCGTAGATCCAGGAAGCGAGGCTGCTGAGGCCATCGTGGAGATCTGGTGCAGAATAGACTGCGATACTGTTAGCAAACTTGTATCTGGCGGACATATCTTTGGGCCCTTCATGCTGGATGTACGGACACGATAGGCTCCGTTTCCATCGCTAGCCTATCCAGAGTGAGCAAGCCTTACCAAACGTAGTTGAATGATATGAGACAGCCGAATAGAACCAACTGCGTATCCTCAAGCCAAGCAACGCTTGCAGATCAGTTCATAGTATAACCCAATAGGGAACTATACATTCTTGGGTGGTACTCAGAAGCCCTTAAGAAAAGGAGGAAGAAGGTTGTTTAAGCCAAGGACTACCACATGGCACATGTTGCGGATACGAGACAGAGCGACCCTCCGACTATGAAAGGGCGACACGCTCGGAAAATGACGAACACCCACAAGAACGGACGAACACATGCCCGAATATGGTGCGTTGGTAGAGATTATGCTTATCTCCACCCCGAGCCGTCATTGCTACGGAAGAAGCGTGCGCCACGGCGACGCAACGCGCCAATAGGGGATCATCAAGGACAAAATGCTGGCACTGAGACTCATCCTCCGGTATGGTGGGCTTAGTAGAACTAGTCTATAGGCGCGGGGAGTGGGTCTCGCGGAGGATCGGAGGGTCGCTACGACTGAAAGGGGGCCCCGGCTGTGGTTGAACTGCTATACGACACTGGACCAGTTATCGAACTAGTAACGATTTCACATATCCTGTTGACCTGGTTGCGGGTATGTAGGGCAAATCTATGATTCTCCGTATTTCGTATGCGTAGCTGGGTATCCACATCTGACGCTGCCCGGTATCCAAAATTAGACAATGTTTTGAATCCATGGTGTTGACACCGTCTGTATCCTGCTCAACCCATGATGAGTATCTAGTAGATATAGCTCGAAGGAAGAATATGCCTGGTGAGGTTGTAGTTGTTAGCAGAAGGAGTTCACTTTGGAAAGGCAATGACGCGCGCTTATCCTTGAGAAATTGCCGAGCAGATGATTGATCGCGAGTTAGTAATAGAGTAACACGAGTCTTGGCCTTAGTCGTCTTTACGTTTTCATATGCTTGCTCAACAGTTTTTCGTAACACAGATGTTGCCAAATCCGCCGCTCGACCCCGACTACTTCCGCAGTATCCGTGGTGAGCAAACGACCGACGCATAAGACGAGCTTATGGATAATATTTCAACCACTCCATACACAAGGGCTAAAGGCTTGGCGGGTATAGTTGGCCTTCAAGAATGAGAGTCCGTGTGCGTTGTGGAGATAAAGCGTGCAAGGGTTCGTAAGCTGAATATCATGTCCGATGTCATGCTTCGGCCGGACCCAAGAGAGGAAAGTGCGTGCTGGATCACATCAAGATCCAGGGAGATTTTGGTAAAACACATACTGCTGACCCAAGATCAACCGCCATGGCCCAAATCTGATTCCAAGAGAATGAGTCCAAAGCACTCCGTGTCTACTCCTTGTTCAACACCTTCCGCCAGCCAAACTCCTCCTTCCACCTCAACATGTCTCTCATCTTCTTGTTGCATACTGGTGATTCGCGTTCACCCATCTTCCGCGTAATTGGAACGCCCGGACACGCCTTTCCCAACCAATCCTCAATACTCCCCTCCGATTCTGGTATCGTAGTCTCATCGTTCACTGCATTAAAAACCTGGAATCCCAATCCATCCGTCTCTAAGCAAGCGTGTACCATGCCTGCTAGATCTCTCGCATCCGTGTAGCTCCACGCATGAACCTTGAAATCCTGCGGCCTTGTTAGGTAGGCTTCGAATTTCCAATCGTGATTCTCAGGCTCAATAACGGCGGAAATACGTAGGCAGTAAATGTCTACGCCCGGGAAGCGCCGGGCAAATGACGCGGCAGTCTGTTCCATACAAAGTTTAGACGTAGCGTAGACATCCATGGGTCGTGTCGGTGTGTCCTCGGTTATGGGGAAGTGCGCATAATCAGTATCACCTTCTGCATAGGTGACGCCATAGGCTGTCAGACTGGAAGCCAGAACAATCTTTCCACCAAGTTAGCAGCGGTTTTATCATCCCCGGATCCGATCTTCATATGTACCTTTTTGATGCCTAGCTTACAGGCCGCTTCGATAATGTTGTATGAACCTATCGTGTTGATTCGAAACGTCTCATTATCTGGTACCCTCATCGGCTGTGGTATACCAGCAAAGTGTATAACTGCATCTGGCGTCTTGACTGGTTCCACGAATGGTTCGCTGACCTGGAAATGACAGGACAAGCTGTTAAACGCCTGTGCACCATCTGTCAAATCTGCCTTCAGCGTATAGATATCAGAATTGTTCAGTGGTGTCATGTCGACATTGAGAATTTCATGACCGCGAGCAGCAAGTCCAGAGATGACATGGCGCCCTGCTACCTGATGAGAAGTTTGAAGTCAGTAGAATTTCATATAAGAGAGTGTTTAGAAAATCTGTCTCTGTACACTTGATGAGCTCGAAGGTATCTGATAAATTTGGAGAGCCTTCATTCATAGCAAGAAAACTTAGGCAACTAAGAGTTTCTTGGAGAAATGAGAGCACAACATACCCCAGAACCACCGGTAAAGACGATTCTCTTTCCTGATGTTGAGCTTGAAGGCGACATTGCGTTGCTGTCGATGAAAGAGGGGATATTTGTGTATCCGAAACAGAGAAAGTTTTGGTACTGCGACGACGTAGTGGAACTAGGTTCCTTACTAATATGCCGCCTCTACAAACACTTTTGTTGTGAACTGAGTACCCAGTGATGTATGTATGGAGCGTCGAGTTCCCCGCATGCGAGCGGAGTTCCCCACTTTGTTTCCATCGGTGCCTTGGCGTACGGATGAGTATCAGTCTCCAAACGCGCATGATATATCAGTTGCTTGGACCAACACTATCGCAACAGTGCATGATTCGAAAGAAATGGAAAACAAGATAGCTAGACTGTTAATGGTACATTCATTCATGTCTATCGTTTAGCATTCAGCCTCTCATTGGCCGTGATTTCTTGCATCATGGTGTAAGTCTTTCCATTACGAGCAGACTTACACGGTCTGCGTGCCGTATCCCCTGATCCTGTCTGCGAATGCCCAGCTCTGGTTCTCCAGCTTTACGTTCTCGTCCAATTCTACACCATCCTTGGTAACGACTGCAATCGAGTACTTATCCATACTCCTAGCATCCCTGTAGAACAGAACCTTCATGCATTCCTTGATCTTCTCTACTGCCTGCTCCTTTGTAACGTGCTCCACAGCTGCCTCGTCTGGCAATATGGTCCTTAGAATGGGCTGGGCAAGATGTGCACCAAAGCCTGTGGCTAACGATGGCGATGTGAATGTGGTACCGAGGAGATCTGCGCTCGCGAGGAAGGGCTTCGACTCTCCGTCCATGCCGACAATGAGCAAATGGTTCCACAGGGGGTCGAACTTTGATCGGCGGTTGTACATGACTTTGGCGAGGTAGGTATGGAGGTTCTTCGCATTGAGCGAATTCTCAGAAGAAGAGTAGTTCTCACGAATGTCAAGGGAATTCAGAAGGCGATCGATGTACTGCATGTCAGAGACGTCGCCGCCGAACCCCACAACTACCTCGTCGTTGAACTTTCGTAGACGCTTGACGTCAGTAAAGCGGGCAAGGGAGCCATACGAAGCTATGAAATAGTATTAGAAAAAATGTCCTTTATAATGTAAGTCTTCATGCCCTACCTAGATTGTCCGCTGCAATGACCACGCCATCCTTGAACTTGGCCGCGAGTACTGAGGTACCGGTAACAATCGGGCTCTGGGTGTGCTGGTTTGGACCAGCAGATGCAAAGTGCGAGGGATCGTAAGCTCCATAAACATCGTCTCTAGGCTGGGATGCATTAGTATCACTGTTTGGTGGAGGCGAGCGGGAGACATACACGGCCCCATGCCTGAGGAAGGTGGTTCATTCTCGAGACGGTTGCTGAAGCTCGGGATTGTGTCAGAGATGTATTTAGAGGCTGGATCTGCAACCAAGTATCTCAAGTGGGCTGGAAGGTGAAGTTGTTGTCACGGTGCTGGTAGGCAGTCGGTGGTTGCGCAGCTCGCCCGCCAAGATGTACAGACATGGCCCAAGCTCCGTATACTCAAGTCAGTTGGAGATAGTCGCCCGCAAGTAACGCGCACTCCAAGATGCTCGGAATCGACTATCCAGATAGTGACGAGGAAGAGGTCGCACAGGCGACACAGCCAGAGGTGAGACTCACAAACGAATTCAAAGGTCTCCGACCGCTACTAATAGAGAGTTGACCAACATTCCTGCGACAGTTGCGCCAGCGCCAGTGCCAGCCCAAGGACCGCTTTCAGCTCCTCCACCTCTCGAACAACCTTCTCTTTCTCAAGGACCAGTCAGTGGGCCCTCTCAAGGACCGGCAATATCGCCATCTGCTGCAGAAGATGGCCTACCCGACGATGCTGCTCCAGGTTCACCGTATACAACAACCCGTGCCTTGATTCAGAACCTCACTCTACCTACCGTACCAAATTTCAACATTCCTCCTTCTCCTCCTGGTTCGCCGCCTCAAAAAGCAACTAAGAAGTTTGCGCAATTCCTTGAGCTCAAGAAGAAGAACCAGCATTTCAATCACCGGTTAGAAAGCTCGTCCGTACTACGCGATCCCGGTCATTCTCAGAAATTGATGAATTTTGCGGGCATCAGTGAGGAGGAATCTTATGCCTCGACACTTTCGGAGGATGTTGCAATACTGACAGTCTTCCCGCCGTGGGCCTATGTAGAGGAACTCAAGGGTACGCAGAAACGCATTGCGAAAGCGAAGGAGCAGGAGAAGTCCAAGGCACCAAGACAGTCTGTTGACTTTGTCTCTGCAACCAAGTCTGGGACTTCCAGCGGAACAGGTACCCCGTCGGCCTCCACTGCAGGAAAGCGTAAGGAGTTGGAGCATCGAGGAAGAGATGATTCAAGCTCGGGAAGCACATTGAAGAGCAGATCTCGGTCACCCAAGAGAAGAAGGTCTAAGTCCAGGGAGAGGAGATAGGGATTGGAGCATCAGCGCAAGCTATGTGCATGAGCAGTGAGATGCACGTAGCTTGTCCGAAGCTGTGGATTCGGGCATGCATTCATATAAACTGTCTATAGTTAAATGGAAATGGTGACACCCTGCTAATTTATGCCATGCAAATGTAGCTTTTGTTCATCTCAATAACACCTTTATCATAAGTTCAACATGTATGCCCTCACTATGCTGGTGCCAAGACATTAGCGCGTGGAAGCTCCCAGGCATTCGAGCTCCGCGTACTACAGCTCCATCACCAAACAGCAGAACCTCCGGCCGGCTGACCCACGACGCCCTTGAACTCCCATACAAAACTATCCTACAACTTCTCGAAGCCCAAAATCTCAAAGACCGCAATGTCTGCACTCTACACTGGTGCACCTCCGCAAGGCGGCCCAGGCTACTCATTCAAGCAAACCCCCACAACGGTTCCGTCAGGCGAACGACAACATGGTTTCTACCCGTATGTATACCCGGATCAACCTACAATGTATCTCACTGAAAGTCTGTAGATACACCGACAACGGCGGTTCGACGCTAGGCATCTCCGGAGCCGACTTCGCCATCCTGGCTGGTGATACACGTTCGACATCGGGCTACAACATCAACACACGATACGCACCCAAGCTGTTCAAGATTGGCGGCGAGGGATCAGAAAATAAGGGCGCCAGGATAGTACTCTCAGTTGTTGGGTTCGCAGCAGACGCCCACGCCCTCAAGGAGCGCCTCGACACCATTGTCAAGATGTACAAGTACCAGCACGGCAAGCCCATGACAGTCTCAGCATGCGCACAGCGACTCAGTCATATCCTATACAACAAACGATTCTTCCCTTACTACGTACACGCCATCCTGGGTGGCCTGGACGAAGACGGCAAGGGCGCGCTGTATTCGTACGACCCCGTCGGCAGCTACGAGCGAGAGCAATGTAGGGCAGCAGGTGCAGCAGCGTCCCTCATCATGCCCTTTTTGGACAACCAAGTCAACTTCAAGAACATGTATGAGCCCGGTAGCGGAGTTGGCCACGAGCTCAAGTCGAAACAAGCACAGCCGCTGCCTCGGGATCACGTCGAGGACCTGGTGCGAGATGCCTTTACAAGTGCGGTTGAGAGGCACATTGAGGTCGGTGACGGACTGCAGATGATGATAATTACAAAGGATGGCATAGCCGAGACCTTTACACCGCTCAAGAGGGATTAAAAAAGGGGGGTTCCTTCATTCGCTTGGACTGGAGATGAGGAGCGGGGGTGAGCAATTCACGAACATGATGACTTTCAAGAAGTGTGTGTATGTGTATGTGCCAAAGCAACATGTACAAATAGCATTACATTTTGCTACTTTAGATGATGATTCAGAACTAAAGGTTCAATGAACTGTTTGACTACATCCTCTTTTTTATTCTCTTCGAACCAACATGTATGATTGATTCCCTTGGGGTGGCTTTTCTGTGATTCCGACGCATCCAATGTGCTCGCCGCTAGCAATGCGTCACTTTGATGCTGCAATGGTTCATAATACATACTTTTGTAGACAGAAGGGGCTGGGTTCGCTAACGTCAAATCCAAATACTAGCCATGTCTTGTTATCTGCACATCTGCAGCAAGCATACCTCCTTGGCACTTTTACTTGTTAGCATACCCCCACATGGCAAAGGCAAGTCTATTGAACAACGCCTATAGTAATAGGTCTCTAGCAAGTAATAACAAGACTTTGGCAGGATACGAGGATTGCGTGGGATGGTATATTCATTTCATTTCGTATATCTGACACTCCCGCAATGTCACACTCTATTATTCATAGCGATTCCTTTTTTGGTTCTTCCTTCATAAAGCAACAGACGGTTCATTCCAGTCGTATAATGCCCCATGACTTGGCTTACAGGTTAACGGCAGTCCTGAAGTTCTTGCCGGCGTAGACGGCGTTGTCACCGAGCTCCTCCTCGATACGGAGAATCTGGTTGAGCTTGGCCAGACGCTCAGATCGAGCTGGGGCACCAGTCTTGATCTGACCAGATCGCAGACCGACAACAATGTCAGCGATGGTAACGTCCTCGGTCTCACCGGAGCGGTGGGAAACCATGACACCCCAGCCGGCACCGAAAGCGTCCTTGGCAGCCTGGATGGCCTCGGTGATGGTACCAATCTGGTTGACCTTGAGAAGGAGAGCGTTGCAAGACTTGAGCTCAATGGCCTTCTTGATGAAGGTGGGGTTGGTGACAGTCAGGTCGTCACCAACAATCTGGAAGTCGGAAGTCTTGAAGAAGTAAGACCAAGCCTCCCAGTCGTCCTCAGCGAAGGGGTCCTCGATGCTGACAATGGGGTACTTCTCGGCCAGGGACTTGTAGAGCTCGGCGAGTTGCTCGTATGTGAGCCACTTGCTCTTGTCGCTGTCGGGGTTCTTGAAGTCAAGGTCGTACTTCTTCTCGTCGGCCTTGTAGAACTCGCTGGATGCAACGTCCATGGCGATCTTGATCTGGCCAGTGTAGCCAGCCTCCTCGATGGCCTTGGTGATGAGGTCAAGGGCCTCCTCGGGGGTCTGAATATCTGGGGCAACACCACCCTCGTCACCGACGTTTCCGGCAGATTGGCCGTAGGTCTTCTTGGCGAGGGACTTGAGCTTCTGGTAGACTTCGGCACCTTGGCGCATAGCCTCGGAGAAAGTAGGAGCCTCACTGCATGGCATTAGACGCGTTTCGGCATGGAAGAAGCATTGCAGTGGGCTTACCTTGGGACAATCATGAACTCTTGGAAGGCAAGACGACCGCCGGCGTGCGAGCCACCGTTGAGGACGTTTTGGACTGGATTGTCAGCCAGAGCTATTGACAGCAAAGGTTGCAGGACATACAAGGAACGGGAAGGACGTAGGGCTTCTTGGTGCCAGCCAAGTCGGAGATGTGTGCGTAGAGAGGGACACCCTTCTCGGCAGCTGCGGCCTTTGCAATGGCCATGGAGACACCGAGGATGGCATTGGCACCCAGCTTGGTCTTGTTCTCTGTGCCATCGAGCTTGTTGAGGAAAGCATCTACGGCGGACTGGTCCTTGACGTCGAGCTTCTCCTGGATGAGAGCAGGGGCAATGATGTCGTTGACGTTGGCGACAGCCTTGGTGACACCCTTGCCACCCCACTTGGTCTTGTCACCATCGCGGAGTTCGCAGGCCTCGTGGGAGCCGGTGGAGGCACCAGAGGGGACAATGGCACGGTGGAGGCCAGTCTCGGTGACAATGTCAACCTCGACGGTGGGGTTACCCTATAGAAGTGGTTAGCAATGGAGCTATACTTGCAAGGGGCAGCGGCGTGACCGTACGCGAGAGTCGTAGACGGAGCGGGCGTGGATCTTTGTGATGGCCATGGTGACTGCGATGCTGTTGAGGAGTCAATTGATGAGATTGGGAGCGCAGGGGATGGAGAAGATAAAGTAGTAGTAGTAGCAGTAGAGCAGGCGGGTGCGCGGGTCACAAGGTCCGGCCGCGGACAGGAGGTGGAGCAGAAATTTTGACTTACTAGTTGTACGGTGTCAAAGTTCAGGATGGGTGTTGTTTTGTTTGGGTGGGGTGTTCCAGAGCTTATAAGCCCAGCAAGGTTTGGAGGGGTCGTTGAACAGATTCAGCCCCGCTATGACGCTGCCGCCTCATTGGCAGCCACGGCCTTTCTCGTAAGAGGATGCAGCAACATTATCGCAGCATGCCTCGAGGGGGGAGAGCCGCGCAAGCATCCCACAGAATGCCATGGAATCCACCGGACTGAAACTCTTTGAGCCTCCCCACGGCCACCGCAGACGACCCTTGTGCCATCCCATGCACGGGAGATCGCCTGGCTTAGGCTCCTTTTGCTCGCTTCTTGGTCTTTTATGCGAAGAACCAAGACAGAGGCCTCGACGCTGAAGGCGAAGCGTATGCGTGCGCTGACACAGCTGTTGCATCGGCTGATGTCGTGACCTGTATCCATTGCCCATGCACGAGTGCCCCATTGTGTCGAGGAGTGGATTCCAGCTTTCCTTTGTGTCGTGATGAACTGACGACTCAGCTTGAATCTACCGTGAGCCATGGCAAGCCTTGTCAGCGGCAGGGCGGACATGCATTTCGGCTGGTTGCCGTCTCATGTTCTACGGACACAAAGCGGAGCCGACATACTAGGATTGCTTTTGGAGAACCCCAAAGACCATGGCTAGAAGCATTGCGGCTAGAACTGGAGGTTGATCAATATTGTCCAACATGGATACTCCCTCCAGCATTGAAACCACCGATACCAATACCAAGCCTCGCGGTGTGGTTTGCTATGTACATATGTACATGCATAAGCAGAAGAAGGCTGGCCCTGTGCGGCACAACTGCAGAACCAACATGGTGAGGAAGCAATTGACCTGTGTATAGACATGCATCCATGTTACAGGCATTGCTGAGCGACGAAGCGTCCTTCTTGTAGACCAGAACCGCGGCTCTACAGCATAGCTCACGATATGCCAAGACATTACGTGGCCCAAGCTCCCGCGGTGTAGCCTGCGCGTCAATCATAGGTACCTCAACTCGCGTTGAACCCCCTCCAGCATCCAGGCCCCTCTGAACCCCTCCAGGCTACCCCAGGACAGTCTTCCCAAAACTACAATCATCATCCCCCAAAGACAGCAGAATCAGCAGCCATGGAAGTTCTGCTAGGCATCACGGGCAAGGACTTTACCCTCATCGCCGCCTCTAAAGCCGCCATGCGAGGCGCCACCATCCTCAAAGCATCCGACGACAAGACTCGGGCACTAAATGCACACACGCTCATGGCCTTTTCCGGTGAGGCAGGAGACACTGTTCAATTTGCCGAGTTTATCCAAGCAAATGTGCAGTTATACTCGATGCGTAACAACATGGAGCTGTCACCAGCTGCAACGGCCAACTTTGTCCGGGGAGAGCTAGCATCAGCGCTGAGGTCACGGAAACCCTACACAGTCAATCTGCTTCTCGGTGGCTACGACACAATTGCGGACAAGCCTACATTATACTGGATCGACTACCTTGCGAGTCAAGCATCACTTCCTTATGCGGCACATGGCTATGCTCAGTACGCTATACAAGACTCTTTTCAAGACGACTAAGGATGCTAACACGTACACTTTAGATACTACTGCCTCTCGCTGCTCGACAAGCACCACCACCCCGACATTGACTACGAGCAAGGCCTGAAGATTATGCGCATGTGCACCGAGGAGCTCAAGCGCCGTCTACCGATTGACTTCAAGGGCGTCATCGTCAAGGCCATAACGAAGGACGGCATCAAGGATGTCGAGTATGAGGATGATGTGAAGGTAGCAATCCCATAGTGGCTGTAGGATATGAGGGAGGTTGGAACATTTGACGGTACAGGATGGGCAGTCTGCATGGAAAAGGCACCAGGAATGATTACCGTGTTCATGAAATCAGGGTATAGAAAACGTGCCATGAAATAATGACAATGATATATTACGACGCATGTTTTGTTCCAGGTGGTAACGTCATGCATGTGTATGAGGTTGTGATGAAAGTCATCTATGCGTAACGTCTTCTCGCCAAACAGTCTCGGCCTTGGACGTTATGGAATGAGGCTTCGCATTCATGTAGAACGGCCGAGCGCATCACCACATATACGCCATAAACGCCCACACACACGGCCGTGTACGAACAAGTATCATTCATCCACGGCCGCAAAGCGTCTGTCATATGACATTTGCTCGCACACATGATTTGCAAAAACCATAGAAAAAAGTCTCACTGGCCCAAAGCAGCAAAGTAAATATGTTCTCCCAATATTTCGACACCGACATCCCATCGCCATCACTGAAGACGACCCAACGAGATGCCAGCTTCCTACAGGAGGTTTCGCTCTTCGATCCCACGCCACCGTAGTGGCTGGCAACTAAAAGACAGAGAGCTGTTTCTGATAGTCGTGGCTGGGATCGTTTGTATTTTTTTGATCAAAGAGCAGGAAAGGAGGACGAGGGCCGTCCGCGTTTTAACCTGTGCCGTGCCAAGACTTTTTGCGCGCACGGGCAGGAAATTTTCTTTGGGTGAGTGGGGGGCTTGGTTGGTGCACGGGCATTTTGCGAGGCTGGGAGGCTAGTAGAGAGTGAGGTGAGGCTGGGTCAGAGTGTTCCAAGGAGGCGCGGATGGCTTGGGATGGATGTATGAGAGCTACATGTTTTTTTGTTTCTCAATTGCTACTGGATCTTTTTTCGTGAATGGTTTGTATACAATAACCGAGAGCATCATGCGTCGGCCGGTGGTAGCATCAACGCCCTGAAAAAGCTGATTGACTTCTCAACGCCACCAAGACCCCTCTTCATCCTTGTCACAACCCCAATGGCAAGCAGAATATTCAAGAGGAAGACTTGAGTTTGAATGTTAAACAGTTGAACGTCTCGCAAATGAGAAAGACAGCTCCATTGGCCACCACCACTCGTTGTCCAGGAACTTGATTCACCACCATCACAGTTTACATTTTGCACGCAGATTTTCAAAAGTCAACCATTTTTTTTTTGGTATTTATATGTTAAGGTGGCTAATAAGGATGGAGCAGATCGTGACCCATCAAGGATAATGACAGCATCACCGCTCAATAGAACGCTACGGTTCTTCTCCTTAGCACCAGACATGCGCTTGCCTAGTCGGACTTATTCGCAGCAATGTCGTCATTCAGTTCTTGTAACCGTTCTCGTATCCATTCACCATAACTTCCTGGAGGCCCTTGGGAAGGCCATTGGCATGGCCGTTGGCAGTTTCCTTGACTGCACCATTGCTCATACCGTTCATCACCTTCTTTGATTCGTGCATGGCGTCCTCGACAGGCTTGTTGTTCACCGTGTATCCAGTGTCAGATGCATCGACGTATGCGTCGATACCAGCACCCTGGCGTGGGTACTCCTTCATCAGCTGCTTGTGTCGGCGCAGAGCCTTGTTCATCTCCTCAGCAGAGACGTCGTTGAGGAAAACACAGGTGCCGATGGGGTTGGGGACGGCAGCACGAAGCAAGCCGTCACGCGTCTTCAAAATGGCCTTGGTGGCCTTGTCAAGCATGTCCTCGTCAAAGAGCTCATGGTCCATCGACAGACCAGCCCTAGAGAACAGGTTCAACAATCTCTTGTGCTCCTCGTCACTGAGGAGACCGCGCTCATTTGCCAACGTGGCAGAGTATGCCATGTCAATAGAGATGGCATGACCATGGCGAAGTGGCACCTTGGGGGAGAGCTACGAAAAGTTTAGCAACGTTCGTGTGCATGCATCGGAGCAATCTCACCTCGTGTAGAGGACTCCAGGTGTGGCCGTAGGCAATAACGCGGTCGAGACCAATCTCGTGAAGGTTGGGCGTCTCAAGCTTCAGCATCTCGTGGATACCAGCGCGGTTGATCTCATCCGCTGCCTGGAGAACCTCCTTGTCGTCACCCTCACGGCCAAAGCGAGAGGTGATTAGCTTCTCGCAGTACTTGTCCAGCAAGTCGAACGTTGGCTTGTGAGCACATGTTGAGATCTTGATCAACTCTGCGAAACCATTACGCACCTGGCCTTCAGGCAGCGTCTTGAGGAACGAAAAGTCCAAGAAAGTGTGCATTGGGGCGTGGTACGCTCCCAAACGGTTCTTGTAGTTACCGTAGTTGACTGCAACCTTGATGCTAACACTAGCATCAATCAGGCCAATAACGGTAGTGGGAATACGGATGAAGTTGGTGTTCCTTCGGTAGGCGGCACATGCAAATCTAGGTTCACGAGTTAGCTCTGTTCCTTGAATGCAGTCAGGCCAGAGTGCCTTAAGAGCTATATTTTACCCAGCAACGTCAGTCACTAATCCACCACCCTGTGTTCACGTTAGCATGAGAAAACATCAAGCAAAGCGGATAGACGACTTACGACTACAAGAACGGGCTCCTTGCGAATGATGCCAAATTCAGTCATCGAATCAACGATGCTGAGAAGCGTCTCCATGGACTTGGCCTTCTCACCAATCATGGTCTTGTGGATCGTCAAGGGTAGGTTGTGGTGGTCAAAGTACTTCTGCATCTCTTCACCGTAGATGTTAAAGATGTTCAGGTCCATGACAGCAAGGCAACGGCCCCAGCGCTCATAGCACTTGGCCAGGTTGTTGTTGGCAGGGTTGAAGACGCCATCGAGAAAAGTGAAGTCGTATTCAATCTTCTCATACCCTTCGACATGGAAGCCGTTTTGGGTCTCGACAACAGAAGCCTTGAGATCTGACATGGTTGAAACAAAGATTGGAGAAGAAGAAAAATGAGGATGAGAGAAGTTGAGTTCTGCCGGGCGAAAGTACTGGGACATTGCGATCCTATATAGATTTCAGCTGCATCAGTGTCATTGACGACCACTGGCATGGCATTGGATACACGCTCCGCTTTCATTGGCTTGTAGACGTCGAGAGCGATTGGACAAACGTCAAGCATACGCACCACTTTCGTCCATGATGTGGTCAATCGTGGATCTCGTGTTGTTTAGACCTGATGCGGGATTACTAGGATCCAAACTAGGCTCTTACTGGCCAGCCATGATGAAATGACTTTGGGGATGACAACGTACATAGCGGTAAAAACCGGCCCCGGCACAAGGAATATGCAATTTGTTAACGCCCATATGGGATTTTGCGTGCTTGGAGACACGCATAACCCCAGTCATTACTATTGCTCCCCCAGTCAGATTTGGCGTTGTACAAGCCATTAACCTCTTTAGTACCAAAAATTGGAGTCTCACATGCTCGTGGAGAAAAGCATGTACCATAGTTGCGGGGCAAGCATAGAAAATTGCCTCATGTCCACTTTACTTCATGCATTGAACGGTAGGTGATGCGCTAAGGGTACAGTAAGGGTCATCACGACAGCAGGCAAAACCCTCAGCGAATCCCAGGCATATGCTATGAGCAGATAAGGCAGATGGTACACCATCGGTACCACGGGAAACATAACCCTTTGCCTCCCTTCCCCTCACTCCAAGCTGGCCTGAGAGACGGACAAAGGAAAATAGCATAGTGATGCCCATAGGGAGGTTTCGATCCTAGCTCCCGCCTTCGGGTAGATAAAGTTTTGCGGATCCCAAGATCGCTGAGCTATATTACTTAGGAGGGACAAGTACACACTTTGTCATGGCTGTCGACGTGCAACTATGACAGGGTTGGTAAACGCTACTACGCTCCAGATCGTCCACTGCAGCAGGTATATGTGCGAACCTGAACGTCAATACCACACGGAACCAGATATGCACCAGTCAAGCGGCCCACAACCGCATCGAGTATCCACATGGTACCGCGTAGAGCGTGCCGTAACCTCGTGCCAAGGGGCTGCCTCGACGCACACACGGCTTCGAGCCACAAAACTGGCATGATCCAGCGTCTCAGTGCCATTGGCATCCCACGCGTAATAAGTGGTTTCAGCAACAAAAGCAATGCTGCAGCTGCTCAGGGCGGCAAGCCGTTGCTAATGTTGTAACATAAGCGATGACACCTGGGACTCTTCCATGGCAGGGGTTACTGTGAGTTGCGTGCTAGATGCGTGGAGTGAACGACAGGCCTCCACTAACTTACATGTTCCTGCATGCATTTCGTCATGATTAACCGCAGCCCCGCACTACAGTTGACGCGTAGAGGGGCATAGAGAAGGTTGGACGCGTCGAAGGGACTCACAGCTATCAAACCACATTTTCATCTCGCCATTGTCCAGCCGCAATCATCATGGGCGGTTTCGATCAAAGCAAAGCGTACGCAGCGCAAGAGGAAGAGGGTGCCTTTTTTGACGATGGACGGGAGATTGAACTGCTGCACTTTGTTTACTCACATCCCAACATCGAGAAGATAAGAGGTTCACCAGAAAATGTTCTGGCTGCCATTGACGAGTATGGACGGACGAAGAAGTATCTCATGAATGTCGGAGAGGACAAGGGCCGCATTGTGACCGATCTGATCGCAGAAGTCAAACCGAAAACCATGGTATGCAGTTCTATAGGAGGAAACAAGTTCCGGTTTCTAACAAAGAAACGTAGATTGAACTTGGTGGATACGTGGGTTACTCATGTATCCTCTTCGCCGACGCAGTGCGCAAAGCTGGTGGCGAGCGGTACTTCAGTTTTGAGCGCGACCCGGCATTCGCCGCAGTAATCATGTCGCTCGTCGACCTCGCCGGTCTGAGCGATCTCGTAAAAGTTGTCGTGGGCTCCAGTGACGAAGGCATTGCACGTCTGGTGGCATCAGGGCAGCTCAAGCATGTTAATCTCATGTTCTTGGATCATTACAAGCCAGCCTACACAACCGATCTGAAGCTCTGCGAAGAACTCGGTCTGATCACAAAGGGTTCCGTACTCGCAGCAGACAATGTCATCAAGCCTGGAAATCCACCGTACTTGAAATATGTCAGGTCGAGCGTCGAAGAGAAGATCAAGGAGGCCGGAGAGAGCGGCCAGACCAACCTCAATGGCATCGCCGAAACCAATGTCAAAATGTACGAGAAGCGATATGGCAAGGCCAAGTTCAGCCAAAGCAAAGGCAATCCAAATCTGCAGTACGAGAGCAAGTTGATCAACAGCTTCGAGCCCACAGGTGTACCTGTAAGTTGGAACCCCTCGAACGTCTCTGTGACTGGATGCTAACATCACAGGATGGCATTGAAATCACGCGATGCGTCGGGTAAGAACGCATGAGATTTGTCGAAACACATGCGGCACAGTTGCATCAGTGGGCCGGTTTCGTTGCTGACGGGTCGAGATCCAACTCAGCAATCAATGTATGTACATAGAATACGGGTTATGGAGGCAGGATGGATTCACGATATCCAATACAACCCAAGCTTCACAAAGGCAATGTGATCAAAAAATGCAGTCCTTCATGTCGCTGGTCCAGCCACGAGAACCCTGAAGACGCCACCTTAGAATGCAATGCAGTGACTATGCAGTAGCATGTCAGTTTCACAGAAACAAACAACGCAAAGACCCACCCGTCAAAAGAACCCTTGAAATCCTCCACTTGATGATCGCGCCGATATACCCATGCCAATCCCAGATCAGGATCTACTTTGCTGAATCTCAGATTGGGGACCACAATTCTCTAGCGCTGCGTGCAAATGTCGTACATGGGGGGGGTGAAATAACAATGACGTCTAGATTAGCCCGCATCAACTTGCCTTTCGTTGAGCGCCCGTCTGCCCCACGCATCTCGAATACTTCTCCCATGTATAGCGCGGCAAGTATAATACCGAGCCGTCTGGCCGCTAGCATTCGTTACTTGCAGCTTGCAGCTGGCATCATTCGCGTGGACAGATCCCACTGGCCGGTGCGCTTGGGATCAAAGTAAGTCCGTCAGGGTGTTGTTGGGACCGTCTGAACGGTGAAGCGCTGTCAGAACGCGTGCCGAGGTCACGAGCTATCGACAACCAGCACCCAGTTCTCCCAAAGGAACAAAAAAACATGGCCAAAGGCAACAAAGCTGATGCAGCCGTGCCGTTTTACTACGGTCATTTGTCCAAGAACGTGCTGCTACTGGTCCTGAGCCTGGTGCTGGCACCGGTCTCGGCCGCTCTGGTGCTGCTTGGGCTTGCTGTGACGAAGCTTCATGGAGAGCGCAATGCAACTTTCACCAAAGAGGACAAGAGACATGTCGCAGCAACACGCCGCCGCAAGACGATTCTGGTTACCGGTGTGTCCATGACAAAGGGCCTAACGATTGCCCGGAATCTCGCCCAACATACACCACATCGCATCATTGGTGCCGACATTTCCGCTCTATCCCCAGGCCGTTTCTCCAGCGCCATCTCAAAGTACTACCGTCTGGATACACCCAGTGGCGACGATGCAGAGCCATATATCGACTCTATTCTCTCCATTATTCAAAAAGAAAAGGTCGAGTTGTGGATATCTTGTTCCAGTGTCGTTGCCGCCGTGGAGGATGGACAGGTCGTTCGCATAGCTGAGCAGCAAGCAAAGGAGCGGGGCCGTTCATTTGAAGCCATTCAATTTCGTGAAGATGTTGTTGAAAAGTTTCACGAAAAGGACAAGTTCATTGACTACATTGAGTCACTCGGCCTCCCTACTCCGGAATCACATCGTTGCACAGATGCATCTGAAGCGCTCGATGTACTTATGAGAGAGCTGCACAGAACGCCTACAAAGGGCAGACAAGGCAGCCGGCGAAAGTTCATCATGAAACCCATTGGTGTAGATGACAAGGCCAGAAATAATATGATGACGCTGCTTCCTTTCCAGACGCCACAAGCAACAGCCGAATACATCCACTCGCTCAATATCAGCAAGGACAACCCCTTCCAGCTCCAGCAATTCATCAAAGGAAACGAGTACTGTACGCACGCGCTCGTCATCCGCGGAAAAGTAAAAGCCTTCACCAGCTGTCCCAGTCTCGAGCTCCTCATGCACTACGAACCGCTTCCGCCCGCGTCTCCTCTCAGCCAAAAGATGCTTGAATTCACGGAACGCGTCTGCGAAGACGGAGGAGAGAAATTTACCGGTCACCTTAGCTTTGATTTCCTGGTCGAAAACGACGACAAAGGCAACGACGCGAGATTCTACCCCATAGAGTGCAATCCCCGCGCCCACACAGCAGTCGTCCTGTTTGAGCAGACTCCTGAGATGGCAGAAGCCTATCTCTCCATCTTCAACAGTCCTAACCCTATCTCCTCTAAAACCGCTGCAAATCCGGTTTTTCCCCGCACACCGACGGACAGCTACTATTGGATTGGGCACGACCTCGTCGCCTTCCTTATCCTACCTTTTTTCGGCGCCTTGTTTGGCACCATCTCCTTCCAGCAGGCAACAGAACTTTTTCTGACTTTCCTGAGGCATTTGGCCCTGTGGAAAGATGGCACGTATACATTTGAAGACCCAGTGCCGTTTTTTGTCCTATATCATGTTTATTGGCCAGCAAAGTTTCTCGAGGCGTTGAGCAGTGGGAGGGCGTGGAGCAGGATTAACGTTAGTACGACGAAGATGTTTGAGATGTAAATGGAAAGGGAGAGAGATAGGGTCAGGGTCATGGTCAGATTGCTTGGTCGGGTTGGGGTTAATGGGTTGTGCAGAGGGATTTAGTGACATGAGAGATTTAACGGTATAATGGGGGGAATGGTCAAGTAATGTAGCTAGTTGTTTTTGAATCATCTGCATATAGCTAATAAGAGTTCTAAATTTTTCGAAATCGCACTTGTTGTTGGTGTATTTTTGTTTCATCACGGAGGTTTATGTTTCTTGTCGAATACCATGGTGCCGCTGCATTGTACTTGTGAAAACCCGACCGAATTTTTGCTTCTCCGTCCTTTGATACAAAATCCTACTGTCCACTTTGCCCACTAGAACTTATTCAATGGCACATAGTCTGGTTCCAACTCTACAATCGCCAATTGTCAGGACGCCGCCCTTTTTCTTCTTGCACAAGGTCCGTGTCATAGTAGGCTAATGTAGTAAGAGACTTTATCGTTCTCAAAGCTACATATGACTTCCACTAAAAAGTAATCTGTCTTATTCATGACATTCAAAGGGCTAGTCTGACAAAGATCTCAATTGGATTCATTGCAAGATACTAGCTAGTTTCAGCATACTGTGGAGTGGAGTGTAACCCAACAAACCCGACATTTCCAAGCTTTCCACGAAAGCCGCAAAATCATCTCGACAAGGCCTTGCCAACAACGACAAATCTTGCAAAGCCTTTTCACTGAGCACCAATCGCACTCTTTTACAGCAAAGACCTCCACCCCTTCCCACTCGGCCTCTCTATCCCCAAATGATCACAAAGCTGACCCATATGATCAACTCCCCAGTACCCCTCTGTCTCTCCCTTTGCATTCGTAGCTAAGAAAAAACAATGCCGTTAGCTCAAGCCGCCAACAAGTCCTCGTAAAAAAAAAGGGGGGGGGGGAGGGTACTAAACACTCACCATGAAACCACGGCAACCCAAACGCCCCTATCTCAAACGCATCGTGCGTATTCTGCTTCAACTTCTCCTTGATCTCGTCTGTCTTGCTGCGATCCAAGATATCCGTCGCCAGCTGCTCACTGCCCAGCAGCTCTTTCAGTAGGCGGTGCAAGACATCAGGCTTCATCGGATCATTGAACTCGACCCAGAAGTTGTCCCAGAAGAGGGCGATTGCGGCCTCGAGCTTGTGCGGGTGCGAGATTGCAATGGCAGTTAGTGCGCGCTGCAGGGGCAGCGTGTTGAGCGGGAAGCCGGCGGGTGCCGTCGAAGAGATGGGGATGTTGAAGTGTTTGGACCAGCGGTGTCGCTCGGCGTCGATCCATTTGTCTTTGTCTGATGGGGGTGTGAGTGATTTGAGGGGGTTGGAGGGGGAGGAGTGCAGTCTTCATATCTCTGCTTTTCATACGCAAGACGGGGATTTATGTATCCGCCTTTTCGCAGAGATATCCAGACACACAGCGAAAGATATACCAAGTAGAAAAGAGGATGTCGAAAATACGTACTCTTAACCTGCAGCGGCGGCGTATTCCCACACTCCTTCATCAAGCCGCCTAGTGCAATAGGCACATAGTTGATCTCGACTTGCTTGAACGCTGGAGAATTCTGTTGTTTGTTGTGTAAACACGCCCAGTTAGTTACGTATCGTCAATTCTCCTCAGTTTCGACTTAGTTCGGCCTTCTTCCGCCTTCCGCCTTCTCTCTCTCTCTCTCTCTCTCTCTACATCTATCTCTTCCGGGGCAGCACAATGT